>JAVCKZ010099879.1:0-11035 GCA_034780755.1 Lepetodrilus elevatus | reverse complement strand
CTCAAATACAGCATCTTGGAATTCTTCTCAGAATCATGATTAAAAAGTCAAATCTGGTACACTTGTTATGTTTTCTTGTTTTTCCGAGGTTATGTTATAAATATCAGGCTTTCAACGCAAGTCATTGTAAAATATACGGGGGCGCTTAACTTTTTTCCAGGTGTATATATTCGGTATATTACAAACCAGTGGATATATTTTGTTGGCACATTATGACATTCCATAAAATATACAACCTAGTATCTATATATATTTTTACTGTACATACTTAAAACAATACGAAACAAAATGAATAATACTCAAATTAATATTGTATTAGTGAATACCCTAAAATTGCAGTGAACGCATGTCATAATAAAGTGTAATTAGCAGTTAATCTTAAAATTAATAAAAGCACTGTACAGTGTACATGAATAATACGTACCCTATATAATTATCTAGTAGCATGACAAGCTTTACATTGGTTATGTCAAGAATGATCACACATAACATACTCTACATAATTAATTATAAAGTAACTTTTTTTGCAATTGCATGTATATAGAACATATATATATGTACACTATATCAGATACTGGGGATAGTATACGAGCACTGTATAATAGACGACAGCAAACATGATCCAATAACGTAAACGAGGCATTTTAATTACTTGCGAAAGTTCCGTGAATATCTGATTGGATCTATACAACGGATTTAACCAGGTTTTCACATCAAGTACACACTGCTCGGTACCGTTTTCCCGCCAAAACACATTTCCAATACTTTCTACCCTGATGACGTCATAGAGTGTCCGGTACTGTGCGCAGTCCAGTCTCACTACAAATACACTGGATACAGAAATATCTTTCCTAACAATCATGTTCAAGATAATGTTTACTTGGTATTGCCATATTGGGCATAATATGGAATCTGTCGACACTACAATGAGATAAAGACAAGAACGATCTAATCCTCTCCCGATTCCTGCAATCTCCACCTTGCCTGGGTTCGAATCCAGCTCGTGGATGAAGGTTCTGTGGCGTCCATCTTTCACACGGTCAAGGACGTTCACAGTCCACTCCAAATCTTCTACACAGCATGCTGCATATATGTCATGTCTGTGCTGCCAGAAGACAGTTGTTCCTTTCCAGAGACATTTGCGAAGAAAAACAACGCCCTGTTTAATACTACAAGCTAACATTAATAGTAGCATATAACAGGAAGTGATCACCGCCAGCACATAGAATGGTGAGTCTGACCCAATATATATGAATAGATTAAACATGGATATGTAAGAATCTAAAGAATCGTTCCTTTCTGTATCTCTGAATACATTAGTATTAGACTTCATCAAAATTAGTGGTTCTGTCTTTGCTACCAGTATGTGTGTGACATGACCTTTTATAAAGACCTCTTCCTCCTTCTTTGAGGATTCGTTATAGAATCGCCTTCTGATGACAACTGTTAGGTTTTCCTGCACGGCTGGACACAAACAATGAAATGCCCATGAATGTACGCCGGTTATCCACTCCATTGTCGTGGTACTACTGCTAGTAACTGTTTTCATCAGTATGTTGTTTATGAGCCACATAAATACAGTACAACTAGTCAACACTCTTCTTTCACATACTTCTGTCAGTGGTTTGTTGTTGAGAAGAGGGATGTTCTCGTAGGTTGAGTTCAGTAATACGCGTTCCATATAGGAGGATTTCACTAAACCACCTAGCGGTGCTCGTTCTACTTGAATAGGAGAATATCTGTCAACAATAATCCAAAGTTCACTAATTACAGGCATCATAATGAATTTTGTTTTAGAACGTATTAGACTTCCATTGTATGCCTTCACGGTGCCCTTGTCGGTGTAGAAAATAAGTGTGCCGTTGAGATCTAAACCCGTAGATGTATGCCTAATCGTTGTGTAACATGAATAAACACCAAAATCGGAGGATTGAAGGATTGATATGTCAAGAACTTCGAAGAGGCCGCCATCTATGGATTCCCAATGTAATTTGTGCCTCCACGTTGGCCTGATTGGCATACCATTCAAATACCACGAAACATCAATATAAAAATCTTTGATATCTCCCAAACTGCATTGAAATAAAATGTCCCCTCCCTCATGCATTGAATACTTGATCGTTGCAACACGCACGATCGATTGATGTTCATGGATTGCAAGGAATGAGTCAGTTAACTTGTTGTGCCTGAACTTAAAGGCAGAAAAGTCGGAGAAAGCATCGTAACATAATATCGGGTGTAAACTGTCTAAATTACATATAACAATCATTTCTTTCATCTCCGGAAATATAACTCTGGAAGCAAACACTCCCAAAATGGGATGTTGGATAGTCATGTTGGTATGATTCAACACATGTGCAACATGTGCAACACATGTGAAATTGTCCGAAATATCAATTGTTCGCAGAGGGTACAGGGGAAACCGAACGCTAATGAAACTTACTGTTATCATCAACAGCAAGCACACTATAAGAAGCCGCACAATATGTAGACATGGAGAATCGGAGTAGAATCCTAAGAAGTTCTGATCACAACGTCGACTCATGACTGCAGGTGCATACATGTAGGCCTGTGAATATATACGTACAATGTAGTTGCCCACATTCTTGAAGTAACGTATACTAATACGTGTCAAGTATCCAACAGTCCGTGTCCAATTATCCAACAGTCGGTGTCCAATTTAATACGTATCGAAATATATATATGTATTAAAGAACTAAGAATGATCTAGTACGTATAGGTCTAAGTCTGGGATGTTTTGAAATCGGGTATTTAGGGGGTAATACAAAACAGAAATAATGCACAACATGATTGTACACATCTGTCTGACATCATCCAACTAGTATAGCATTACATGGTGAAACCTTGAATAGGAATGCTAACACTCGGCCAGCTATAAATATCTACAGCACTTACACTATAACAATGGCTACCTGATATGATAACAATGTCACACACGGCTGATCTCCGCAACTCCTACTAGTATCTCTATATCTGTGGGTTCGCACAGATGACTGAAACCATGGAAATTCGACTCAAATTGTCACCGATGCAGTAATATTAGGCTAACCTGGTTTGAACGTCATTTCCACCCATCAGAAATGTGCACGTCTTGGTGCTATTCTTCACGTATACCCATGCACATGCAAATTCAGAGGTACAACATGAAATTTCCTCGATATAACATAAAATCTCAGAGGAAAATCATAAGAAAATCTTAAGTTTTTTCAAATATAATGACATGCAATACGGGTATTATATGTGGGACTATTGTAGATCTATTTGTATGAATTCGAATATCCTCGTACGACATCTATGCTATGTAGTGCATGCCAGCTGATCCGAATTTCGTGGGAGACAAAAATAAGAACATCTAGGATTTTCCACTATGTCGATCCGCATATTATGTTGTAAATTTCTTGAGTACAATCCTTAGATTTGGCACCCAATATGTAAACTTTTCCATTGTTAAACAAAAACTAATACCGGTTTGTTTGTATTTATAACACAGTGATACACACACACACACACACACACACACACACACACACACACACACACACACACAAATCCAACCAAAGGCCCGATATTTAATTTCATTTATTGGTTTTCAACTTTTGACATCTTCCAATTAAAATCAACCAACAATTATATTTCTTTGACCAATACGAAAGAACAACTGCGGCGAATCCTTCTCAAAACTTGGGATAAGTCCATACACATCATCGCCGGAAGTGAGGAACCGGAAGTAGAACTTTAGCGATGGCGGCGGTCCCCTCCACATGCCCATGAAGGTGTCCCCTCCCCGCGCCACCAGGACCCAGTGTCCAATGCCGTACGTCGCACTCAGTTGCCCGGATACCATGTCGTATTGGACGTCCAGATTTCCGTAGGCTTCGTTGCGGAACGTCCCTGTGTAGCTAGCGAGGGGGAGCTGGGCCTGAAGTAGACAACCATATAGGCAATCACATATTGAGATGGTGGAAGATCTTATATAGAACCGTATCAATTGCTATATATCATAGTAAAAACCAGTTACATGTGATCTCCATAATCTTACACACCCTCACTCCTCTATTCCTGGGTGTCCTTCCTCTAGTTCTCCTGACCTCTGACCGACGTCTTCCGGCACGTGACGCGCGCACGTGCCATGGCGCAGGGAAGGTGCAGATGGTCGTGGAGTTGATCCAAGGATTCTCTCCCAGGAACACATCCGTCAAATAGGTGGTGAGAGCACCTCGGAACCTGTAGCCTGGATCCGTGCCTGTCATGGCTATGAACACACCCAGGTGTTCGTCAGGAACTAGGGTCAGGAATGCACCGTATCCAAACGTTGTGCCAGAATGTTGTAGAATCGGCAGGCCTAAAAATGTTTAATGGAACACCATTCACATATATTGTCGTCGCCTATGGGTGAGATATTCCCGCTTCGACGTAAAGCATTTTACAATCAATGCAATCACCTATCATAATGAATGTAACTATTCATTCAGAGGAAACATACATGAAGGTACTATACTAATAATTATACGGTTCTAAGCATGTGTACCTCTGTAGTCGTGAAGGTACTACTAAGGTTCTAGGTTAGTGTACCTATGTATACGGTTCATTCGGTAGAGCGTTGGACTCACAATCCAGCAACTCGGGTTCGAATCCCAGGGTGATCGGCATGATCCTTTGTTTCATATTCAGAGTACATTTTTCTGCATCAGCGTTCGTTTCTTTCTTTCCGATTCGGCTTTTTGTATTTCCCCAAAGTTCCATAGGGTTATCTCCCTTGAATTTCCATGTGCTTGTTCTCGAGACTGAACTATAGTTTGGCATGAAATGCATTGACACCCCTATTTCGCAGATTATCTCGGTAAATACTTCATTAACAGGCAAACAGGCTGAATTTGCACATGCAGGTATGTGAAGAAGTGCATCAGCACGTGCAAAGCGAGCCTTTTTACCCGTTCCTTCTTTTGAACATCGTCCCTCTACATAAAATAATACTTAATCAAAATATTTTGTGATTGTTATATAAACCGATTTTTTATTACTTGTGTAATATTTAAAAAATTTAAATTTTGGTTAGGTCAAATGAAATTTAATAGGAAAATGAAGTTTTTTTTGTTTTTCAGTCCATGAAGTATTTACTGAGATAATCTACGAAATAGGGGTGTCAATGCATTTCATGCCAAACTATAAATTTGCATTGTTTTTTAAAACTTTAATAACCAGGTAATATCATTATTCGGACGAGTACGTATTCAAATTAAGTTCCAATCCAGGTTAAAGGATTCAAGGAAGTGCCACTCACCAGATGGCTGTCCTTGGTGAACAGGATGGACGGAGACAACAGCAGCTGTAGCTTGGTCTCCAGGAACGACTTGTCCAGCTCAAAGCATAGGCGCTCCACCTTGACATACGGGCAGCCCACGCTGTCACTGCCGCAGTTCTACACGGAAAGTAGTATCAGCAAGATTGAAAGTAGACGGCAAAATTAGGGAACTACTCCGAAATAGATTGGACAATTTTGCCGGTTGCCGGCACCTATTGAAACCACTGAACAATACAATGTAATCTACTAGGTGATCAGTAGATTAATGTGGGTCAAAGGTCAAGCTGACGCCCGTCCCAAGACAGTTGTGTTAGATCGTTGTTGAGCGTATGTCAATATATATTTGGAGCTATACATTCGTAATCTAATTTTAATTAGGTTGACTTTTATGCAACTTTTAGTTAATAATATCCTATACACCCAATTTAACATACTATCACATAAAACAGAGTAAGAAGACCAATCAAAATACAATCATCTTCAGATCAGAAGAATGTCCTGGCTTCTGTCCCTACCTTCACCAAGTGAGCCTGGATGTCCTGTAGTACAACGGCAACCGTGACGGCATAGGGTCTGTACGTTCGCGGCTCAAAGAAGGACGTCCTGTCGTGACACTTGCCCGTGAGGTTGACATAACTGGACAATTTGTCGTCGGCGTCAGGACAGATGTCATCCGCCTTGAAGTCTGCCACTTTCTGGTCCTCTCCTAAGTAGTTCTCCTGAAGTCAGTGTGGCAGGGCGTCGTATAATTAATAATAATAATAATAATAATAATAATAATGTGAACATCTATATTGCGCCAAATCCATCTCTTCCTACCGGGTACCCATTCACAGATGGGTGAACTGGAGCAGTGTGGCTCCCATGTCCAAACATTCTACCACTGCACTACCACCCCATCTGCATGATCCTCTACTGGCGTATTTCTTTGAATATATTCTTGAAATATGCTCGAACAAAAAAAAATCAATAAAAAGAATCTGTACCTTTAAGTTGAGAAGGAAGCGGAACAAGGATCCATAGACACATATTGTAGATGGTGCCACTTCCAGTTCCACGTTGAACACGTCAGGATCCCAGTCGGCGGCGTCAAAGTTGTCCTGGGTGACCAGTGGGTCGTGGGAGCACTCGGGCATGGCCACGGACCGCTGAGGCATGACCAGTGATTCCTCTCGGGACGGGTCGCACTGGGGGTTGGCTGGGCTGCCCAGCGGCGGCATCGGGTGGTACGTGTAGCTGATGGAAATCAACACGTGAGATGTGCTCCAGCAGTCGATCCAGTCTTTGCTGAAACATGCAGCCAAATTGAGCTAATTTGACACTGAAACATGAATCTGGAGTGAATGTGACACTGAAACATGGCTCTAATCATGGCTCTGAAGTGAGCAAAAGTGACACTGAAACATGGATTTGGAGTGAGTGACATGGATCTGGAGTGAGTGACATGGATCTGGAGTGAGTGAATGTGAGTGGCATTGAAACATGGATCCAGAGTAAGTGAATGTGACACTGAAACATGGATATAGAGTAAGCGAATGTGACACTGAAACATGGATCTGGAGTGAGTGGATATGCCACTGAAACATGGATATATTGACTGAATGTAACACTGAAACATGGATCCAGAGTAAGTTAATGTGACACTGAAACATGGATCTAGTGTAAGTGAATGTGACACTGAAACATGGATCTGGACTGAGTGAATGTAACACTGAAACATGGATATTGAATGTGACACTGAAACATGGATCTAGTGTAAGTGAATGTGACACTGAAACATGGATCTGGACTGAGTGAATGTGACACTGAAACATGGATATTGAATGAGTGAATGTGACACTGAATATTACCTGTTTGTGATCTGTCGCCAATGGTTTTCTTTCCCATGAGAAAATGGTTTGTGAGTTGGGTTGCCCTCTCTGTCGAATACTTTCATATTCTCGGCCAATGCGATGAGGATGTGTCTGCTCGTGTTGCTCTCCGGCAGATAAAGACGGCAGTCCACTGTCTCCCCCTGGTGGACAACAATGAACTGTGTTATCTTCCATACTCTTCTCTTCCAAAAGATACCAGTGAATATGGAGTTTGTAGTTAAACGTTGCTGCAGGAATCTTTCACCCATTTGCGACGACCAAAAGATACCAAGAAATTGTCATGTTATCAAGCTATAGTTTGGCACACTGCACACATATATGCTATCAGAAAGTAGGGTTATACACACAAAGGACACAGTAAAGTGAAAGTAATGTGATATCACCTTAATGACGATGGATATAGGGACAGTGACCGGAAGGAAGTCTGAGAACGGCAGCTGAAGTGACAGATCCATGTTTTCACCACAGAATGCGATGTATGCTGCAAAGACAATTGATAGAACTAAAATCATGTTTGTCGTTGTCAATGGTATTTTGTAGCAATATAGCACTGTCAATACAAAATAAATAACTTGCTTGACATCCCAAATACTTTGTAGAAAAATGGCATTGCCAGCATATTTTTTATTTTGAATTGGGAGCTACTTTCAAGATTCTTTCACTTACAACGACTCAGTTTAGGACAGGATGAACCTGTGATATCTGTAGCGCTAGATTTTGCGAGCACCATACATTGGTAGCAATTAACGCATAGATATTTATTTCACTACGCACCATTCTCAGGGATCTGCGAGGAAGTGTCTATCCAGTTGTATTCGTTGGCCAGTGTCAGCACTTCGAACTGCTTGATGGTGAGGTTGAGGGTCCAGGTGTAGGGAACGAAGCTGTAGATGTCCGGAAACGACTTGGATGACCAGTCTTCAACCAGATCTGTCAGCAGAAATATCTCGTACTATATATCAGAGCATGTAACTATTATATATGTAGCAAACTAGGTAGTGAAGTGATGTGGGGGCTGATCCTTTCTAGCTGTTCTGTCTGTACTTTCTGTCCGATGAATGCGCAGTT
Organism: Lepetodrilus elevatus; assembly: GCA_034780755.1. Taxonomy (NCBI): domain Eukaryota; kingdom Metazoa; phylum Mollusca; class Gastropoda; order Lepetellida; family Lepetodrilidae; genus Lepetodrilus; species Lepetodrilus elevatus. Next base: position 2,770 of record JAVCKZ010099879.1, on the reverse strand, counting down.
ACACTGTGCGGTGTTGATCCTTGGTAACTGCATGCGTTGGACAGAAAATACAGAAGAACAGCTAGAAAATATCAGCCCCGTGGCGTGACACCCGAAGAACAATCATTACGATGATGAAAGAACAATCGACGATTGACGTAGGGTGCAGCATTTATGATTTATGTAGCGAATTGATGTCTTGCATGTGACGTCACTCAATACGTCACACGCATCGTGGGTGGCAAAACAATGGGATTTTTCACCATTGCTTAACATCACCAGATTGTTTTCTGCAACCCAACATGGCGTCGGCAATGGAAACGATTGTTCCGTGCAAGGCCTCAATTGTCGACAATATTATAATTTTGGTTGCTCAGTCAGGAATAATTCATTCAGATTCATGAAGAGTGTAGACATATTCATGTTTATGGTTTCCGGCATCTGTTTTATTTGGTAGGCCTGTTATATAAAATGTACAATATCTGTTGACTAACCCCTGAAGAAGTTCTTGTGTTCAAACAAGAGATAGACGGCGGCTTTACACGCCGTGAAGTCACACCGCCACTCCTGATGCTCGTTCCATATGATGGGATAGAATGCATTGATATCAAACTGGAATGACAATAATAATAATAATAATAATAATAATAATAAATAACAAATAATAATAACAATATTGCAGCATACGTAGCACTGACAGACCAAGGATGATATCCGCATAGCGCATCAATATCATATCAGAAATGCAACTTTCGCAAATATTGATGCTGGGTGAGTGAGTGAATATGGAGTTTAACGTCGCTGCAGGAATCTTTCACCCATTTGCGACGATTTGATGCTGGGTCCCCGGGGCGAGATTTGAACTCTGGACAATGGCTCTGAAGTCCAAACATTCTACCACTGGGCTAAAAGCATGCTGAAATTGCTACATTATTATTACCCCCGGTCAATGGATCAATGAGCACTCATTTAACCTTTTCAACTCCCTGGGGCGTACCGTATACAACCTAAGCATCCACATCAAATGTGACGGTAAGGTGGACAATTCCATCTCATCCTACTGGGTACCCATTTACAGCTGGGGACCCAAAGTAGATTTTTCTTGACAGTTTTCCGTGATGGCGTAATAATGGTTGTAGGACCATGAGGGTGAGAATAGTCAGCTTGGAGGTACTTAACCCTCTCACTGCTGGATTGGACACAGACAGTGCTCTTTAGCCTTCAGCATGGAGAGGGTTAATTAATATTGTTTTGAATTTCCTGCCTACCTCGAAGGTCTCGCATTCCACCAGTGATCGGAACATCATGCTCGTAGTCATGTCCAGTAACATGAGTTGACCTTTGATCTTGGTGGTGTAGCCGATGTCTTCGACAGTCCACGGTATAACTGCTTCAATGTACGACCCTTGCCCTGTGTTCATGTGGACAGCTTGCGTCTCCTGAAGTGGACAACGAAGTATTCAACAGCGTGAGTAATACATACTATTTTATACTTGTAATGTGAAACTCATCAAAATATTTGTCCATGGATGTATGTGTCCCCTTTTAAGGTAAATCACAAATAGAAAACAAACAAACAAACAAACAAACAAACAAAAGAACAACCCATTTCTATAATTTCTTTTGGAATATTATGATCATGTCTGCGAAAGCCGGACATATATCAGGACGTAAATACATGCACCCACTCCATGCTTTATGTCCGGTGTAAATATACGCCCCTTTTGTGAAACACTGGCATAATTTCTAAAATAATTTTAAAACATTAAATTGGTCTGATCTAGGTATTATATTTACATTATAAAATTCCAAAGTGCTTCTTCCTTCTCATGTGACTGATAGGAGTGTAGAAAGTAAACTATACAGCAATAGAATATTGCATGAGTGAAAGCAACTCACAGAATTTTTAGTAAATAAAATATCAAAGGTTGCCGCAGAGATTATGGTCAACTTGACTTCAAATGTCTTGTACACTCGGTTTTCTCCCGGCTCAGAATCTGGCGTCGGCAGCATGGGTTGATAATCAGAAGGATAGAAGAACTTCCATAGGTGCTCCCTACAAACAAACAAAGTTACTATTATAGTGAACTTCATCATATAAACAGAAACTCACCAATTGTGATGCATTTCTTTGAATTTTATTTTTAATTTTTTTTTTTTTTTTTACGGATTTTTCCATACCTAATTTAACTAGCTAAAATACAGTACAGGCCCCTATTACATAGAATGATCGTAGTGCTACGAGAGTTATAACTTCCAAATGTTAACATGGAGTTACAATTCTCGCATCACTACAAACATTCCGTGGAACAGTGGCCAGAACCTGTATTATTTCAACTGCAGTAATATCTTGTGCTTTACATACAATGAAATTTCATGATTTCTAAGCACCTTTGTCTATCGACCCATGGTCCGTAGTTGAAGTCTGTGTTGCGTCCACACTTGATGTCGACGCCCATACACGGATACGTCCTTCGAACAACCACCTCTCCGTCTGCCATCTGCATCAACTCAGGCTCATGGGGGACAACTCCTGCAATAACGCATCATTTGTTTAACGCTTTTATTGCAGTATTTTCTGCCTCAAGACAACAAGAGTTCTCTATGTCACAACATATAAATTGCCAATGTTTTGTCCATATCTGGAAGCTTACATTAAAGGCATAATATCACAGTTGATAGACCTGGATAATGGACAAACAAATTTTGGTCTGAAACTAATTGCGCTTGATTTATCCACCCACAAGTTGTTATTTAGTGATGTACTTGATCCCCAACACTCGATAGTTAC
>JAVCKZ010099868.1:0-11035 GCA_034780755.1 Lepetodrilus elevatus | reverse complement strand
CAGTGGACTATAGGGGGTTGCATTGGATATGTGTCTACCAAACAGCGGTGGAAAGGTTTTTGGAAGTACAAACATGACTTTATGTATGTCAAGTGAATGTATTTTGCAGTTGTAGCTAAAAGCTAGTCTAAAACAACCAAAAATATCTGTAATATTATCCCTTTAACAGTAGTTTTAACAACCATGTACGGTAATGCAAACTAGATGATAAAACATGCACACACGTATTCTGTGCGTATTCAAAACTCTGAGTTGGCTTATCTACCGAAGGATGCACTGTCTGTACCGTGGCAATGCAGTAATCATCGTTTGTTGGACAGTACCAGAGGCGTTCAATCAGCACATGGCTGAATAAGCCGCTTAGCTAAACTGGTTTCCTGTCTCATTTATGCTTTATACTACTCTTGAGACGGTGGCTAGTTTGGTAAATCACTTGCAAGCCCTTGTGTCTTTGAACGCACCCCTGGTACTCGCATGTTTACTGCAACAGTCAGCACTACAGGTGTTGACGCTTTCGTCCTGCCATAAACTGACACGTTTTGATGTCGGTGATGTCTTCAAAACAGCTTGAAACTTTAATTGTAAAAAGTGCTGCAGTAATGAGTAGCACACCAACACTGAGAAATGAAAACAAAAATAAACTAAATACATTTTAGTAGTTGTACATTTTTGTAGTTGTACTTATATGATCTGCCAACGAGAATAGACGATCATAATCCAAGGCTTTATTAGAATAGTGTGTATAAGTATGAGTGCAATTTCTCCCTAGCCTAGCTAAGAATACTACGCAAGCTTTATGGGGTGTGGGCGTGCATTGGGTATGTGGATTAGTTTTGAATGCAAAACCCTAGTCTTCAACATGTAATGTTCAATTGTCAAAAATTACGCTTAACTATCTGCTCGTATAACATTCCTCTTTGATGCAAGTATTTTGTATTTGAGTACAAAACCATGTTTAAGAAAGAATGTATTCTGTCTGAGGTGCAATTCTTTATGATTTCTAATGTTCCTGAGGAATATTGGTGATTTGTTATAATACATGTGATATCTGTATACTGCCAAATATACATTGATGAATGATTCTGAAATAAAAAGTCTATGTGATATATTAGACTACATGTTTCTTTTATTTTTAATATACATATTCGTAGTAGAATCATCATTGATTATTTATTCTTTGCTAAAAGAAGATGTGTGAAAGATTTCAGCAACCGTTATCTTCCATATTCACTCAATGATGATGATGATGGCAATGACAGTCACAATGTTGAAAGTGGTGATGATGATGATGATGATGATGATGATGACAATGGTGGCGACAGTGATGATGAAGATGACATAATGATGATGATGATGATGATTATGATGATTATGATGACATGCAATCTCATTAAAATCATATCTCAGCCCCAGCTTGCATCAGATTTCCCTTTGACCTCACCTTGATGCATATTCACACCTACGCAGTGTTAGCCAATCAGTGGCCGGTTTACATGTTAAACGGTACAAAAAGTTTGTAAACGACCTCAAGAGTTTATCTAGGTGAGGCTGTGATTGGCTGCGGTCAGAGATCAACCTGACACAACTCCTATACCGGTTTCTTGAGACCATAACTGGAGAGAGTTTTATATATGTTTGAGCGTTAGTTTTGGATCTTATTTTAATGAGACTGGATGACATGATGATGACAATGGTGACGACGATGGTGGCAATGAGATAGTATTTGTGACTGACGTTAATAAAGATCGGCAATGAAACATACATGCTCTCTGTAATGAGATAGAAAGAAGAAAACAGTTAGCTATATTTCACTTCTATTCATGTATAATGGCAACAGTTTGTGGTTTCATCAAACACCATAGGGACTGTACATCTCATCTGGCTAATTTCTGCTAACAGTTTCCAGTGACACCTTTAATTTCTGCTAACAGTTTCCAGTGACACCTTGATGATAAGGTTTAAAAGTGGAACTTTGATAAAAATAATATTCAAATTAGTGTTACGCCATCTATATATGTAGACCATAATTGTGAACATAATAGGGCTGTACTAGTGATGCTTGTGATGGTTGCTAAATTGACTTGACTTGACTTGACTTGACTTGACTTGACAAGAATTATATGTGAAAGGTTAACACATCAATGAAACGTTCACTTTTTTTTTCAGAATATATCGAGACATCGTTCCACGGATGAAGCGCTAGAGACTGTTCCAAATCATACATAAAGGCAGCCAATCAACAACTACTTGAATCTCATTTCCTGGGTCTCATACTGCCGGGTACCCATTGAAAATTACAGGCATTTCATTGCTGTATCAGTAGATTGCAAGCAAAGAGACTAAAGATTTTACATAAAATATTGTCTGCACGTTTGGGTGTGCAGTATATATTGTATTTCCATTATTGCTTCTGACAACTGTAATGCTATTACAATCATCGGTACATTGCTGGTATATAGATTTATATGCTGTTATATTTACATTTTATGTATAGTATATTGTTATTCTTTGAGAATATACATTTTTATAGTATAACGTGCCTTCGTTTACTAGGATTTCATTTAAATATTGAATTTAATAGATAAATTGTTTGTACTTTAAAGTTCCTACTTTTGTTGGAGATTTTTCCGAACAATGACTTTGACTTTGAAACATTTGTGAAACTTCCAGTGTTTAAATTTAATTATTCATTTGTTTTATCAATTTCTACAGTCAGAATATATTTACATAGTCGTTGATTTGTTTTCTTAACACATCCAAATCCAAACATCCCAAATCTAAATTAAATAGTTTTCTGATATAATATTTATCTCGACATTACTGTATCCTTTAACCCTCTCCATGCTGAAGGCAACTGGAGATGCCCTAAAGAGCAGGGTCTGTGCTTAATTCAGCAGGGAGAGGGTTAAGGTGTTGTGTATTGATATATTCTATAGGCCTAATTCCTACATGTATATTAGGCCGCCTTTCCACAGAAGGTTCATAGCGCTACGAGTCATAATGCCATGCTAACGTATCAGAGTTATGACTCTTCATATTCATAGCACTATGATCATTTTCTGGAACTGTACTGGCTTTTGGATCTCAATACAACAAATTATTTTCCACAGCTTTTATGAATAAAATATATGGATTGTATATAATGTGCAATATGTAATTACTGTAGTAATTCTTTTCTGCTGTTTGAACAAATTGTGATTTATACAGAGTATTTCTGATGAATTTGTAGACAATCAGAACAATACTGTATTATTTGTTTGCGGTATATTGAAGAACATTATGTGTGCCCGTATTCCTTCAGCGGGTATACTAATAATTGATATACTTGCGTATACTCAGGACAAACTCTCAGTCGAATAGTACATGTCTTCCGTCTATGTTCGTTCGTACTGTGAATTTATACAGAAATTTTAGTTTCAGTGCAAATATGAAGTATGCAATGAATATGTACACATCTATTAAAATAATAGTTAATAAGATAATACTGTAATGCAAAAATAAATAAATAAGATAATAAATATATTTAGTGTGTTGTACTATAGATCATGGAAATAGATGAAACATGCATTATTTGTTTAATGTTCTTATATTTTATTAAGTACACATATTCATTATTCAGTATTATTATATGTATCCTTGAAATGTTCTATGCATTGTTTTTATCAGTTCTATTCAAGAATGCATTATTTTTTCTTTTGAGAGAGTGAAATGAATAGAGTACTATAGAGATAATCATTAGTATCCAATATAATTATATTTATCCTCGAAATTGTCTATGAATTGTTTTGTTTTGTTCTATTCAAGATTCTTTCTCTCTACTTTTTTTTACTCTTTCTTTTTTTCTTTTCTATTTTTTTTAAAGAAAATGAAATTAATAATATATAGATGTAGACAAATTATTTTATAAAAGAAACATTAACTATTTAACAAAAATGTCAACAAGACCATTTCATTAGAGCAACTACCCGAGTCATTCTGTCGTGTTATTTTTCTAATGTGTGGCAGTGTATAGCAAATGGTAGAACTATTATCACTGAGGTAGAATATAAATGTTCATGATGCATGTTTCTGGCCAATTGTATCCTGTATATATAGTTTGAACTAGAAGGGTTCTTTAAGAAAATCAGGTGGGTCACATTTATTAATTTGTATATGGTGAAAATTGTTTATGTATATTTGATGGTATATATGGATGGTACCTCTGTGTGTTGTAGGTTATACAGTACACATAGTTTTGTGTTGCATGTTCTACGAATCTCAGTACCTCATTCAGTGTCCTTTAACCCTCTCCATGCTGGAGGCAACCGGAGATGCCCTAAAGAGATGTGCCTGTGTCTAATCCAGCAGGGAGAGGGTTAAAGTATTGTAGCGCCTGGAACAATAACAAGATTTACCCCCAAAAGCTAAAGTCGCAAATTATGTACCCTGTTATACTACAACAATAACAACATTTAGTTTTGCCCTTTCTGGAATTGTTGCTGGGCGAATTTGTTTTTTCCTAGTAATAATCGAGAGATTGCCAGTCAATCAGCTCTTACCAAAGTAGGGGGTGTACCCGATACCCCTACCTCCCCATATATAAAAGATGTTAGTGAATGTTCTAGAATGATACCTGTCTCGGTGTGACCACTATGGGGGAACTAAATCTGTAAATGTTTTTCTTTTTATCGTTGTCGTTGTTGTTCCCCGGTTTGACTGCACCTTTACTTTCAACCAGTGACCTTTGTACTGACACTGTATCTTCTCTAGACATGACCAAATCATGTTCAAATTGTGGCCTTAGAACACTGCATTTCTAATGGAATTATTAGTTATGTAAATATTGTATACAGGTGTATGCAGTATGTTGGAATATCGTCTGGTAATTATCTTTTTAATTTTAATTTTATTTTTTAATATTTTTAGGGACAATGATCATGGCATGTTTATGTGATTTAGGCTCTACTGTATAAAATTGCATAGCTCTAAAATACTCTTATCTCTAATCTTAGCAATGGTGTTGTCTATGGCTAAAGTTACCTTTAGATTTGTGCCGTTTTATACAGGCGAGCTCTAAGTGCTTGAAAGATAATCAAAGTATGCATTTTATATGCACCTTAATTCACAACAGAATCTCCAGCATAGACATCTATGCACTGATGTAATGTTTAATGCACAATATCTTGTAGCCAGACTGTGTATGTCATTCTGGTTGGCCACTTCTAAATCTCAATAAATAGTGGAGTCTCATTTCTGGGAGGATCTACTACTTTTGAGGATAGTGATGAAAATGTAAAATGATGAATGGAAAGTTACAGATATAGATATGGTGTGCATGTGTGAGACTATGTATGCATATATGTATATTGGGATGATGAATAGATGCTTTATCAAAATGTACATTTATATACTAATTCTGGGTATTTGCAATTATATCGTCTGGGATCTCTTACTATACCGAATGCAATGCAATTCAATTCAATTTCTCTTCATAGACTTTTGTCAGCGTGAGAGTATGAGACAATATTAATATTTAACCTTCTCTCTGCTGGATTAGGTGCAGACTCCATTGTTTGGGGCATTTCTGGTTGCCAGCAGCATGGAGAAGGTTAAAAAAAACATTCATTTTATTTTTAATGTAGAGATTAATCTGTATATCTTGTGACTTCTGTGTCACTTGACCATCACATATCTAGGGTTAATCCTCACAGGTCTAGGGTTAACATCACAATCTAGGGTTAACATCACAGATCTAGGGTTACCATCAGATCTAGGGTTACCATCACAGGTCTAGGGTTAACATCACAGGTCTAGGGTTACCATCACAGGTCTAGGGTTAGTTAACAGTTAGAATTAGATCTACACATGTATATACCTGTCATATCTATACTTCTTTATTGTCAACAATACTTACTGCTTGCCACGCATACAGCTTACAGCTTACTTACACAATCATGTCATCAACATTAAGTTAGTTTTTCAATAAACTTCCAAATAGCCAAATTCCGTTCACTGCAGGTCAACAACATCAAGATCAAAGCATTGAGTTCAGCACCGTGAGATGTGTTCATAATGTCTTACATACTCAGGAAGATATACTTAGCCAAAATATGGAATACTAGTATGTAATAATTGTCTTAACGATCTTAACGATTCTTATCGTATGGCTACGAACTGTTCTTAGTGTAAAGAAGTCGTAAGAACGTACAACGATCTTAACGATTCTTATTGTATGGCTACGAACTGTTCTTAGTGTAAAGAAGTTAGTGTAAAGAAGTTCATAAGAACGTTTCGAGAATATGGCCCCAGATGTCCATTGTTACTTACCCATTGTTACTGCATGCTGTTACTGCTGTTAATACTTTGGCAATAATCAAGCAATGCTCAAGCTGAAATCTCATGTTTTGTACAAATGTTCAAAAGAATCCTGTACGAATGTTCAAAAGATTGTATTGTTTATAAAAAGTCAATAAATCAAGTTACATAGAATCTTGTCTTATTGTTTTGCTTACTTGACCTGAAAGATTGATTGAGAGGTAATCACAAATGGGTGGAATTATTGGCCTTGGTGGTGAACTCTGAACTGATGATTGATTGATGGGAGGTGTGGCCTAGTGTAGTGGCCAAGAGGACAATGGCATCAACTTGTGGCTTTGGAATGCATGGATGCAGCATTATCTTGGTGTAATACTCTGTAGTAGTTGGTACCGATATCGTTTCGATATTGTTTAGTTAACGAGTCCATTTGTCTTTGAACTGCCTTGATACTATGAGCATTCATTACATCATTCCAAATTTACCTGCATTTTGTACATCTATTCCTTGATAAAGTGTATAGTTTTCATGATCTTGGTAAAAATAATATTGTCCTACGAGACAAACCGTACCATATTATCAGGGATAGAAATTAACACTAGTCCTCTAGCCCAGGCTATTTCTCCCAATGGTAAAGGCTAAGGACTAGTAGAAATTCATAACATTTGTTATTTGTATCACTATTCGGGCTAGTAAGTTAGTTTCTATTACTGTATTATATATATTTAATTTTTGGACCAGTGCATTATCCGTGTGTAGAGGACGAGGTTGTCCAGCACAAGATAGACATCACGAAACTGACTGGTGTGTTCTTCATGTCTACCTGAACAGTGTCACGACCACGTAATAACAACTACTAGTAAGCGGTCATGAGGAGGTCGTCATTCATCAAAGTAAAGGTGGACGACACATTGTGTGAGACGTTTGTAGTATGCTGACATTTCTCATTCTAAAGTACAGTAGACCTCGCATATAACGGACTTATTGGGACCTGCTATTTCTGTCCGTTATACGCATATGCCGCAATTAGCGTTAGACGGGACCTGGGACTTCAGATTTAGTCCGTTATATGCGAGTGTCCGGTATATCCGAGGTCTACTGTAATTTAAGTTTGCAGTTCCTGCTTCTATAGCAAACCTTTAAAATATATAACACGAGCATCTCATACTTATAGTTACCGGTAGGACTGGCTAATTACTAGTGTTTCCATAATTGCGATTATTGTCGATGGAAATAGTTCGTAATGATTATCGATATTAAAACTGTGTTATCGATACCTATCCACAGCTGTATGGATAAAACTAAAGTTTGCATTTACTTGTAAAGGACTTCCCGAAAAGAGGAGGCACGTAGACAGCATGAAGGCATTGACAGCTGCTAGCTTGTAGGACCTGGTATTTTCCTATAGTTTAGACATGCAAAAAGCAGGCATTCCTTCATTATGGATGTCCGATATTTATCGATAATTAATCGATATTGAGCTGATTAACGATCTTTCATATCTGTATCGATAGTGAGCCCTTACTTAATTACCGGTATCAACATGTTGCTTCAAAGTGATATATTTACGTAGCCTATAGATAGCCTACATAAACACTAAATATATCATGATCATGTTATATTCATGAGATATATTTGTATCTAGACCATGCCACTACAATAGATGTAGGTTAAAGGCATGTGTAAAGTGTTCCGTATATCTGCCACCAAGGAACGGCAATAGCATCATGCCTTTAACATGCAATATATCCCTCCAGGGTATGCACTCCAACTATAACATGTGTCTCTTCTTTTCTCGTAATACACTGTCAGGAGTGCGTTACTAACATTGACCCATGCGTTACTAACATTGACCCATGCGTTACTAACATTGACCCATGCGTTATTAACATTGACCCATACGTTATTAAAATTGACCATGCGTTATTAACATTGACCTTGTGTTATTAACGGGGGCAAATGTAATAACGCATGAGCATATGTTTGCTGTTTGTTTCAAACATTATTTCAAAGTGTGTAAAGACAAATTCGATTGCCGTGATTCGAACTCTGGAACTCTCGCAATTCCAGCGCTCTAGTCCATAAGACCACCAGGCCGACGAATGTTCAACCTAAAGGTTTATGGATGTTAAATACGGTAGGCATTGGAATGAATCGCTCGTAAAATCCCTTCATATTCATATCATAATTTGTATACGTTTATTTGTATATTTTTGTCGTGATATATGACAGTTAACGCACGGCCCTCGGGCGTTACAGGCATGCAATGCACTCCGTTTCGGGCTAATTCCTTCAACGTCATGCATTACACGCTCTCGGGCCATGTGTTAACCATCACATAATGCCTGGAAAATAATCTGGATGGGCAAAATGGGGATGGAGAAAATGCCCCTTTTCATCCGGCATAGAATTGGAACCCACTCCCTCCCTCTACCTCTCTACCTCTCTCTCTCCCTCTCTCTCTCCCCCTCTCTCTCTCTCTCTCTCCCTCCCTCCCTCTCCCTCTCTCTCTCTCTCCCTCTCTCTCTCTCTCTCTCTCCTATATATATATATCTCTCTCTCTCTCTCTCTCTCTGCTATTGATAATGAATCACTGTCAGCTGAAGAACAGTTCCCTAGCTGTTAACATTATATCGTGATTAGTTGTCAAAGAATTGACGATTTTATCTGTATACATGTAGTCAATAAACAAGCCAATATCAATAATGTATAAATAAGACAAATGGCATGGTGTATAATAGTGTGTGTATGTCTGTGTGTGTGTGTGTGTGTGTGTGTGTGTGTGTGTCTGCGTGTGCGCGTGTGTGCGCGTGTGTAGGTAGTTAGGTCTGTGTAGGTGGGTGTGCGCGCGCTTGTGAAACATGTTTGACGTCTTTAGGGCATTGAAGTTGTGATCCTCTTTTCTAAAGCTGCCCTATATTTCTTTTTTTTTAAATGCATTTTAAATTTGAGCGTAATTTCTCTGTAGCTTAAATTATCATAGCGTTGTAGACGCCCCCAACATTAAAGATGTTTGTGTTTTGGAGCTTGATAGCACCGTATTAAAATTCCTTGTGAAATAGCGCGTATGTCTTGGGCGGGCCAATGGTAATAATAAAATTCTGTTGACGTAGGTCTCCACACGCTTACATCGTAATGTCTGCAACATGCAATATCTCAATATACCAACTCGAATTAGGCTAACACGTAATTTTTATTGCAACTAAGTATTCATTACCATTGGATTTAATATAATTGCTTAACAATTTGGTTGTAGGTTAAATTTTACTTGCAATGTTAGTATCTGGAAAATGTACATGTCTATGAGTGACACTTTAATAAATATATCTGTCTGTATGTCTGTCTGTCTGTCTGTCCTACTGTATTTTCACGAAAGCTGGAGTCGGTAAATGTTTGACCGCGTATGAGAAAATACAAGAAGTATATTTTCAAAATGCAAGCAATAGTACATGGAGAACACTATATGTATATAATAGTATAAATATAAGGACTATTTAAATAATAATCCACACATATGCTTGGCCTGATCGTTCATCCTGATGCATGAAACATGCTGCTATATACGTTTCTATTGTCTTCAGAATGCCATTGTCACGCGCTCATCTTCAATAGCAGCGCCGACATCAATCAGAACCTGTATGCGTCGAATTTCACACTTTCCATTATGTGTCTGTGCAAACTTACTGCAAATTGGTCAAAGATGACAACAGTGGCGTTTATTTCGACACTTTGATGGCAGCTGCTCGACCGGAAGCTGCGCAGGAAACTGTCGTCTGCTCTTCAGCCCAATGGCGGCAATCAGTCGGACTGGCGGACAGATGGTTCTCTGACGTGGTGCTCCAATACTCTGCTCTGTTCTCCGTACCTTCAGGCCGTGTTCTACATACTTCTACAGAGTTGAATTCGGGAAAGTTTACGATTAAATATCTAAGAGAGAAAACGTGCGGAATGTTTTGGAACGTAAAGAATCTATCCGACTTGGATCATCAGATAAATACTTTTGTTTTGTTTTCAATATATGGGATATTTGTATTCTTTATTGAAGAGTGTCGGCAAAGTTGGCTTATCACGATAGTAAGGTATATGCGCATTCTATTTTGATATATATTAACACTCTCAATGCTGAAGGCAACCGGATATACCCCAAAGGGCAGTTTATGTGCTTAATCCAGCAGAGAGTGGGTTAAATCAGATATGCACGTACATGAACACATGCATTGGCTATTTGTTCGCTGATGAAAACAAGGCTTTAAAATCACATACGTAGGAGAGACTCTTTAACCCTCTCCCTGCTGGATTATGCAGACACTGCCTTTTAAGGCATCCATTTGCTTCGAGCATTGATAGGGTTAAGATGTTCCAGAGGAGAGTCTTGTATCTCGATCTACTGAGTCTGAAAGACAGGCAGGTGCTTCATCTCACGTGAGGACTATAACAGCACTCGTCAATAATTAGATGACAAATAGCAATCAAATAGGTCATTAGGATTTCTGAATAATTTAAATATCTCTGTCTCCTTTGAAAGCTGTTTAAATGTAAGGTTTGTCAATCAAAATAATAAATCATTAATCTGGTGAGCGAATTGGAAAATTAGGAGGTTACTATTTTTATTTCATATTAGTCTTGATAATGATACTATATTAACAACAATGCCTTTATATCAGAACACACACATACACACACACACACACACACACACACACACACACACACACACACACACACACACACACACACACAC
>JAVCKZ010099857.1:0-11037 GCA_034780755.1 Lepetodrilus elevatus | reverse complement strand
TTCTTCTTCTTCTTCTTCTTCTTCTTCTTCTTCTTCTTCTTCTTCTTCTTCTTCTTCTTCTTCTTCTTCTTCTTCTAGTAATACATGTTTACATATGGTATTATGGTCAAACATCGCATGTATTTAACGGTATACCAAAATGGTAGTATCTTTAAATATAAACTAATTTAAAATGTAATTATATGCAGTTCAGAAGTTGATAATGTATTGACAATATACGAATTGGTAGATTTCGTTCGACGAGTTCAAGAATTCCACTGTAAAATGGAATATTTCACTTGAGTTTCACAGTAAATTAGATATTTGCGTATTTAAAAATTACGATTGACCTAAAATTGTACCCATATTGGTGCTAATCGAAGATGTAGAATAAAAACATCAGATCAACATGATTAGTACTGATTATAGATAGTAATGTAATTAGTCCTGGTATAAAACGTAAAAGTACAAACTAACACGCATAGACAATGGTATTGATTTAAACTAATATTTTAACAATACGATTGGTGCAGCACTTTTTTATACCAAAGGTATTTTTCTCATATGCTAATGCCTATAGATTCTAATATTTAAAGCAGTGTACTTATATTATATACGTCATTGTTAGTGAAGCTCGTTACATAGCACATAAGGCATGCAGGAAAGCTTCCGTAAAATGTCCTATTGAGAATATTATGTAACGGTGTATGTTGTATAACCAACTATGAGACAGGCCTCTGAAGCCGGTCTGTAAGATATAACAAGAATAACTGGTACTAATATAAGATGGGAAGAATACATTTTCACTTCTAATCAACCGTCAATTTCTGAATAATTATAAGGTGGGAATAATCATTTTTCAATTTTAATTTGAACCGATAATTGTTGAATAATAAACGAGGAAATTAACTTGATTTGATTGACGTATTCATGTCGCGTCACTGAGCATGCGCACAGCCAAAAACGTGGCAGTGACAGTAGAGAAGCGTCGATGACGTGAAACGGTCAACTCTTTATATTTCAACGAATTATGCAAATAATTATTAGCGCCAAGACGGTCCTAAGTCAAAACTTTCCACGTTTTCAGTTGACGGTTTCTGAAGCAAGTGGTCAGTTTCAGGCTATAAACAGAGCGACTACATAGACTTCGAACCAGCGATGTCTTAGATGACCTTGAGTCAAACTCTGAACCGGAAATACGAATTGGAACTGCGACCGCCTCCTGCTGTTCTCGCTTTGCACGTGCGGACCCGTCTCTTGAAATTCCGGCAAATTGGAATGATGGACGGGGATCGGTGCCACAATATTAAAACATGTTCCAGGACATAGACGGACGATTGTTGACATTTCTAGATGAATGCTACCAGCACGTTTATTGTTTTGAAACCTATAATATCCCAATTTCTTCATAATAACGTCTGCACGTTCCGTTCGATTTCGTCTCGTCTCCAACGGCGGTGTTATAACTCATTTTAAGAATGGATTTTCTGTTCGGTTAAAATATACACGGTCGTCTGTCGCTGACTCGCATTGCCCTCTTCTGAAGTAGGATCGTAATAAAAGTAAGCCTCCATTTCTCGTATACCGTATACGGCGTACCTATAGGAGGCCAAATTCAATTAATCAAAAAGAAAAATGGCGGCGTATAAATAAAATATAATAAATTAATGCACGTGACCCACGTGAATACCTCATCAATGTTTGAATATTTAATAAACCATATGCCAGAGACGCATTTGCCATAAAACTTAGAATATTAGAGACAAAGTGATAACGAATAATCCATTGATCCGGTGATAATTCATTTAAAATTAATGAAACACATGTTTGTGTAATGGTTTGCGCCGGGTGGGGGGGAGTGGGAAGAGGTGGGAGAGAGGTAGAAATGGGAATATGTATTAAACCTGCCCCCCATTGGACGCAGGTGCGAGATTACGAGAGATCTCAGCTCCGTGTTGCACGGTATTATATACGTAGAGGATGTGCACCCGTCATCTCTTAGGGGCGTTTCTGGTAGCCCTGTCGTAATTAGCATCTCAATCCTCGTCCAGCCAGAGATCTCAATCTCGCGTTTCAAAATATGCAATGCCAATCATTCGGCCTTTCATAGGAAAATTTGATAATTAGAGTAAATTGTGCAAATGAATGCAGCGCGAATGAAATGTCAAACGGAGTGGTCAGTATAACTAGATCGATGGACATTGTTGGATTTCTTTCCCCCCTCACAAATGTCCATTCTACCAGTGCTGAGTCACCGGTATTAAAGTTCATAAGCAATGTAGTCATGGCAACAACACATCGTAGCGTGTTATGTGTAATAAAATAGAAAAGTAATTTGAAGGATAATTGAAAGGTTCAAACTGGGCTTGTGAAAATAGCCAAATATCGATTTTCTCTGACCTGTCCGAGCAAACTGGCCGGGAGCCAACCGACGCCGATGCTGGGAAATAACTCTTTAGAATTAGTCGAGCGTATTTATTGAAATGAAACGAAAGTAAATGATACACAAGTACAGATTCTTTTATGAAACGACCTAGGATTGGAGGTGCCTTCATTTAAAGTTTAACAAGCACCTATGAATGATAGGACCCGCTCCAACGACTGCGAATAATAGCTTGCCGATCTGTATAGGAGGCGATTGTCGGACTATAAAATGAAGTTTATAAAATGGCAAGCATTTATCACTGCTGACTATATAAGAGATCTCATGACCCCGGTACATATAGCCTGATCGGTTCTCTAGAATCCCAGGGCCTGTCAACAACGTACACACACCCATTGCGCAGTTAGCACTGGACAGCTATAAAATCACCCAGAATTGAAATCTGTTGGCATGTACGTACGAAGATCAGTGTGTAAAAGCGTTCGATATTGATTTCTATGGAAAACAACTGAGACACGATAGTAATGGTCGCCATGGCGTTTGTTTGACCACTATTGTCTAATTTTAAAGTTATTGATTATTTCAATACCTGACCCCTAGAGTTGGTGCGAGGCGTTCGATACGCGGGTAAACACCGTCAATTCTCAATCACAATATTCTAATCTACACTTCCAATTAAACCGAATGCACCGTGAAAGCGGGATTGGTCCATGGGCCATAGTTTTAAAAATCGAAGTTTGAAAAGCCCTTGCGAATATAAATTTCGTGTACATCCACCTGTTAACACCTATCGTCCTCTCTATTGAGTATAGAACCTCGGTGAACGCGGTGTCAGACCGTGCATTCGGTTATTATCATCCCATTCGCGAAATTTCATTGTAAACCGTTATTAATCAAACGTAATGGACCTTTAAAGAGAGAATGGTCTCGTAAGATATTAAAAAAAGACAGAATCAATGCGTAGAAACTCAAAACGCTGCCCGGGCACCTGAATCAATTTTAAAATTAAATTTATTTGAAAGCAATGTATTTAGATATCCATTGGATGGTGCGGTTCTCACGTGAATAACATACTAGAGGGTTGAATTGAAGTCAGCAGGGGGTATTAATGGTATAATGAAGCCAATATAAACACGGGCATCTGGGAGAGGATAATATCTGAGAGCCATTCGCGCGGATGTTATTTATAATAATAACTCCAAATTGTATGGAAACAATATAATTCCCGCTAGACGATGAAAACATGAAAGAGGTCGGGGCAATATAGTAATATTGTCAAGTACTTGTCGTTTAGTTTTAAAATATGTAAAGCTCTGAAAATAATAACCCTGGGGGAAAACAAGTATATTTTTGAATTTAACATCCAGCTGTCATGTCGCACAATAATGTATATGTATATATGATTCAGTCGACTGTTGTGAATATATTCTAGATTTGTATGTGGCAGTGGGTAGGGAAATTGACGTGATTTGAATCGATCACAAACAGCCTTTGAAAGATAGTGATATAGAACACCGACATAGTATATATTAATATCTTTTTCCGATTACAGGAGAAACGATTCGTTGCCGAGTTCACATGTACCAGAACCTCAAACACGATTGTAATCTGTTGTGGTGAACACCACAATTATTGGTGGTAATCTTGCACGTGTTTATATGTGATGTATACACAATAAAGGTTAATGTATGCTCCTACAGAAATAAAATCCTTTTACTTTTCGTCATTAATTCCTAACCATAGTGATTGTGTACAAGACAGAGTTTTAACCTTTCTCCAGATATAATAGTGCACGGTGTTTACCCCCACGTGTCCCGCAGTGATATGTGGGGAAATATGAATACAATGCTCTGTGGTATGGTATGTAACTGATACAGATTACGAGTATTCACGGACACAAGCCAAAACCCGAACTCAGCCGTATACCGCACTCACCATCTTCATTCGCACCCCAGCGGTGCTTAATTCCATTCAGGAAGGACATCGTGTGGTACCCGGTACCCCTGGCAAACATCTAGAGGAAACTTGCACAGACAGCCTTGCAGCCATTGGAGCAATTATCCCTATGCTATATTTGTTTGTACATTAAAGATCTATCCAATGAAATAGATGTTATCATTGTTCTATTTATGCTTCCTAAACTATTTGACAAGTTTCTCTCTAGATGTGTGCCGGGGGTATTAAGTGTGCGAGGATGACCACCCACAGGCCAACAAACTTCAGACCTACAGATCCACAGCAAGACTCATAGGCCAATCTCCACTCACAGGCTAAAATCCAGACTCTTACACATAGGCCAATCTCCGCTCACAGGCTAAAATCCAGACTCTTACTCATAGGCCAATCTCCGCTCACAGGCTAAAATCCAGACTCATAATTATGATACCAAAACACAGATTCGCAGGGCATGCAGACACCCATCCTCGAAAACACAGGCCATTGTGACTACACTAACCGCTAGTGTAGTCATAATGGCCTGTGTTTTCGAGGATGGCAGACACTAAGCACACAGGTCATAGATAGAAACAGATTTGAATGTTCAAGGTTATGACACCGTTTTTGCGAATGGCATGCAGCTAAATCAGTCAAAAGTCACGTATATTACTTATCTATCCATGACCACATAACGTAAAACTAGATGTTGACCCAGAACGATTAGAAAGCCAATGACACACGTCACTGATTTTATCTAAGCTCTCTGTTTCAGGTCACCAATAAATGTATTCAAAGTGCAATGCCAGTGGTCTATATCATTCAAATTTATTACACTGCTGAGAACAGGATATAATATATTTTGAATGTTTTACTTCATCTCTCTTATCCTCCTATAAAACAAGCCTTACATGCCACCACGTAAATGCGCGTTTCCTGCTAATAATGTTTTTAATGCGATAAAGCGCCTGCAAAGAAATTCACATTAAATATGGACATTGTCTTTATATCGCTATAGACTTGCTTGACAGTGGGAATCCTCATGGGAGAATGTTTATACGTGCATAAATATATCACCACAAAAGGCAACCAACCGACTCAACATTGGTTAGAGAAAAAATATATTTAATAATTTACTGTGGCGTCCTAATGTATGAACGTCTGGTTTGTAAAGACCCCAGATGAAAACGTTCAATGAAGCTGTGAAGTAAATATGCATTTCATGATTCCGTGTTGACATGTTTTCGTTTATAATTTATTCTTTACTTTCCATTTAAACTACAAGACAGAAAATAATAGTAAATGTTGGGTTTCCTCGTGTTCTACGTTATCTAAGGACACACGTAATTCATGAAATCTGTCACGACCTTGAACCATCTTGTAAGACATATATACCATTTATATTTATATTTAAACTTAGAAGACAGATCTTAGTAAATGTTGGTTTTTCTCGTAATCTAGGTTATCATCTATGGACACAGTAACGCATCAGTCCTGCCACGTCCTTGATCTGTCTTGTATGATATAGGCCTACATCGTTTACATTTCTAAATGCGCGTAGTTGGTACGAATAGGGCAACAGGAATAGGATACATGGCTCGTATATGTATACTATGACATAGGTTTCAAATCAGCGAGAGTATAAACTGGATTCTTGAAGCATGTGATTAAACCATCTAGCAAATGTCCTGCCCTTTACACATCCAGTGCAGGTGAACAAGATCTGTCTGCTACGAGATAACACTCTGCTACGAGAACACTCTGCTACGAGATAACACTCTGCTACGAGATAACACTCTGCTACGAGAACACTCTGTTACGAGAACACTCTGCTACGAGAACACTCTGCTATGAGAACACTCTGCTACGAGATAACACTCTGCTATGAGATAACACTCTGCTACGAGAACACTCTGCTACGAGATAACACTGCTACGAGAACACTCTGCTACGAGAACACTCTGCTACAGCATTGTTTTTCATAACAAAAGATTTAAAGGTATACAAGGAGGTAAATTTGGGAGGTTATGAAAACTGATGCGACCCACGTGACTTCCGGAACTCTCTATTGACGTTAATGACCATCATACACTACTCAGTTGTCGACGCTGTCGTTCGTATAGTTTTATCGGATATCCCCGCTCTACTTTCTTTACTCTGGTCTCGTTCTTCCGATTGAAATTTTGCAGTATTCTTTATCGATTCTGTAACAATACTTTATGGGGGGATTTCTGGACGTCCATTGTGAGTTTTGGGGGAGTGAGGGTGGCTAAATTGCCGGTTATATTGTTGGTCTGGGTGTGGAGAGTTTGATTAAACTCTGTGGTGGTTTTATACAGAAAGCAGTAATAAAAGAGCCAAAAGTGAGAAGCTCTACAAATCTGGTAAAGAGCACATCGTATATACACTATCAATAGAAGCCCAAGCTGACGTTTCTCTGGAACATCTCTTCACGAGAACTTTATGGTATACCTGTGTTTTACGTACTGAAACAGGGTCGTGTTCTCGACAAGACTTTATGCAGTTTTCGTCAAGGTGCCTCCCACGAATCCGTCAGTAACGAGAGCAGTTATACGCACGGATGTATACCTACCTTGCAACGCTTCGTTCACATGCCCAGCAACAGCTGTCTACTATTGCGTTTGCTTATAACGACCGACACTCTTGTTTTAAGAGATTATATGAATCGCATTACGCCTGGGTACACGTGTCGACACGCTGGTATACCTGCTGAATAAAATAAAAAAAGCATTGCACAAATCAGTGGAGGGAAGAAAACTTGGCTTCTAAATTAGACATCTTTATATTTCATTTCACACTAAACTCATAACTCCGTATCTCTTGCTTAGAGGCCCACACATGCTCTCTATGACAAGGTGAGCGGCTTGAGGTAACTTACTCGAGTGCAATATTACCCACAACACGAGCCCTTGACTGGCAGCCCATACATACATCATATGCAACATAATTACTTAACGGGGGGAACATGAATATTCATTCTTAAGATGTGTGAAAAATGTCTGTGAAATCACTACCAGAGAATTTACCAGCGGTACAGTTTTACTTTGGGTGAAGTCGACCTTTCGTAACCGGAGTCAGATCGTAGGAATTCCCATCTGAAGACTGACCCTGCATTCTAAGACGTAAATCGTGAAGACTGTTCCAACATTCTTTGGCGTATATCTGTTTTTAATGAAAGAGATAACATAATGTTAATTTGACCTCTGTTGACCTAGAGACGGCCAGCGGGGTTATAGAAATGCCAGTTTAACATTTAAGATGGGCCATAAAATTTGATGTTTCCTGTTCTAGCGCCACTCAGGGAATCTTTACCTTTGCTGATGGCAAACGTGTTAAACTGGCACCGGTCTAATAGATGTGATGCTTTAGTTGCCGTGAATATAGCCATAGTACAAGCTTAATTCTTTCAGGTCACTGCCAAGAAAACTTTGAACTTTTACGACGAATATTGGTTTTGGAATAATTATATGGAAACAGCTTCGTCGGTTTTTTGAGATGTTCCGAGACATCCTGTGAATAAATCATAACGTGCAAGCCCTATTAAACTATTAAAAAATATGATGTCTTCATCAACGCAATCTTCATACTTAAAGTTTCGTCAGTAAAAGACCGATTATAAAGACAGTACAGTAAACGCCACACGTTTATACTTTAGAAATGCAACATGCTATAAAAACGGTTTAATTTCGCATTATGACTAACATTAAGACAACCTCTGTTAAACGACATGAAAGGTCGGACATCCGGTAGATCGTTTATATACACACAACATATGATTTTATGTAAAATATAAATCTTAAAGGCAGTTCTAGACCGAATTGTTTTTTAATACACTATTTGTCAAAAGAATGTGCAATGTATTACTAAATGACACGTTGCAGGAGTACGTTATGTATAATGTCCAAAAACAAGGACAGGTTGTAATATACTATGTAGTTCTGGGTCCACGCTGATACCAACCCCACCCAGTAATCTTTTATGTAGTTATTGAAGGTATCAATGTATGTTTCTACCATAAATAAATCTTAATAGTTGTTATTTTAAAACCTGAATACAAGTATAGCTATGATACATGCATACACATTACAAATGTTTTTACCTAACCTTCTGCTAGAAAGGCTATTAGAAATTCCATTGTTACATATCATCTGTTACTTAAGCATTATTTTCCCAATGATAGCTAGTTATGGACGAATAGCAATGTCATGAAATGTTTATTCTATCCATTATAGGAAGTGAATACGCAGAATAAATGCGATATTGGGTGGGGCGCTTTTGACATTTTTGAATATAAATTTGAAAGAATGAATCATGCATGTTTAAACAGTGCGACATTATGCACCGTCTCATATTTATTTTAATTGAATAATTCATGCTTGAAAATGCAATTTAAATGATTGAATGTTATATTATTCTGATTCTGTACAGTATATCATAGCTTCGTGGATTTGTTCCCTTAAGTTATAGTGCTGCTAGTATTACACAACAAAATACTTTTATAGCTATATATCAACTGTACATGTTAAAGGAAACGATAGGTACCTGACTTTGGCTCATTATATAACTCACTATAGTATACATTCCTACTTATACATGTACCTATCTACCTATATCTATACCTATCTATACTAAACGTATTATGTATTAGGAAGTGGATTGATAATGTCAATATAAACACAATAACGTCTACATTGCACACACACACACACACACACATACAAATATATATATAGTGATATATTTCTAGACAGATATTAAAATTGTAATATTGATTTTCATATTTTAACGATTCGGCATCATACAAAGCCAGAAGCCAAGCAAGTTTCAAGTAGTCTCATATCAAATTACAATAATGGAAAAAAAATAAGTTTACGAAAACCTGACAACAATATCAAGGTCTATTAGTGATGCTAATTGCAATCCGTGTGCGGTCTATTTCACTACCGTGATGCAAATGACAGATCAATTTCAACTCAATTTCAACAGCCATTCAAACCAGACACGATAGAGAGCTCTGGGATACCGCTGTATCAATATGAACAGTGAACGGAAGCTGATAAAAGCAACCAAGTGTTTACCTTTCAGATACGAGTAGTCCGTCCAATATGCAGAGCATTACATGAGATTGTCTAGAAAATCTTAAATTTAAGTAACTGTAACGTATTTTTTATTCCTAATAATTGTGCATTTATGCATTTATGTGTGCATATATACGAGATAGTGAGAGTGAGAGAGAGAGTGAGAGAGAGAGGGAGAGAGAGAGAGAGAGAGAGAGAGAGAGAGACAGAGACAGAGAGAGAAAGAGAGAGAGAGACACACAGTCACAGAGAGAGAGAGCGAGAGAGAGGGGGGGTAATACTAGTATATAGTTGTTGGTAATAGTTCTGCTCGTAACCGTTATACGTAGGTTAACCATCTGTGATCGTATGTGGTTGACCAAGCCCTGATAGTAGAGAGGTTTCGCAACACTACGGTTACCATTACGGATACAGTTCTGCAATCAGTTTATCCCAGGGAACCCAGACGTTCAGAACGGGAAACTACACGTCAGGCGAGTAAATGGCGGTAACAAAAAAGTTGCCCAATGATGACAGAGTGTCATCATGCAGTGTCTGACTCAGGACACCCTAAATTACCAGAAACCATAAAAAAACAGCGTATGTACGCTAGCTACTTCCATCCTCTGTCCACAGGGTCATCAGCTTGAATCTTAGTACTATGATTGTAGTGAATAGTATGAGCTGTTGGGAGAGGGTGGCTACTTCCAGGTTCAACCCTTCTGCGTCCCGACTACGTCACACACTACACACATACTGATGACGTAACCGTGTCCGTAGGGGAAACCGTAGTGTTGCGAAACCTCTCTATTGTTAGAGTATCGCCTTTACCATTACTGCTCTTCTGGAAAGTCAAACCGACCTGAAACTCGAGAAATCTTTGCAACAAATGTTAATCTTCTCACAAATGGATCTGCACCATGCTGACGTAAAGATCTACTCAGTTTGACAGTCGACGTAGGAACATTGGCGAACCTAAATCAATGTTATAAGCTGACAACCGTTGTGTTTAAACTGCCTAAACCATTTAAACCCCATAAACGTGATGGTCGTCTCCCATCGAGGGGAAGCTTCAACGAGCGGATGTATTGCTCCGAATGAAATCGACCTTCCGAGCTATCTCAAGTCCACACTATGGGCTCTCATAACTCGCTAACCTGCCGTAAATTGTACCAGGATTGTTGGCAGGCAATACAAAATAGTGTGAGAAAAATTCAATGACTTGCAAATTGTTTTACAAATAGTCCCTCGTTCGATCAGAATGGTTTTCCAAGAATTGCCCCGATTTTAGAAACGGCTTTTCACCAATTAATATCAATCTTTCCAAGTAGTTGCATCGGCAATGCACTTAACTCAAATACGGGATGCAGATGATACGCCTTAAAGAAGGGCACGAGAAAGCATCATCCTTGAATTATGTGCGAGCGGTCGCTTAGAACTATTAAAGGCATAATATCACAGTTGATTGACCTGTATAATGGACAAACGAATTTCGATCTGAGACCAATTACGCTTGATCTATCCACCCCAAAGTTGTTATTTACTGATGTATTTAGTCCCCAGTACTCAATAGTTATCAAAAATATTAATGTTTTATATGAATATAGGGAACGTTCCGCTATATATCTTGTCTTAGATGCATCAACTGAACTATGAAGGATTTGC
>JAVCKZ010099846.1:0-11038 GCA_034780755.1 Lepetodrilus elevatus | reverse complement strand
TCATGGTATGAATGCAATGTTTTGGGGTCACGTGGACCAATCAGATTGCCGGATTCACTGGATATTTATTTATTTTAATTTGATTTCTTTTTCAGAGCACCCTTCGACCCAGATCAGAAAATCATCAAGCGAATTGTGGCCCTTGAGGGTGACAAAGTAAAGTATGTATACTTTCTGAAATGTGCAAATGTTTATAAATGATAATGTACGTATTTACAAGACAACAAGTATTCATGCGCATATACCAGGTTTCAGAAAGCTAATAAAAATGGCTCTCACTCCTTCGGTTGGAACATAGAAAGTAGTATTGATTCATTAATCCTCTCCATGCTGAAGGCAACCAGATATGCCCTAAAGAGCAGAACCCATGCCCAATCCAGCAGGGAGAGGGTTCATCATTATTTTTGCATATAGGGATGAATTAAAACTGGTGTATTATGACCATATTAACTGTACTCCAAAGTGGCTCTGAACCAAAATTGCAACAACAACAACAAATATGGATGAAATAATCTTGAAAGTGCCGCTCGACACAAATCTAAAAATATATTCAAATGCAGTTATCATCCTTGGTCTTGTCAGTACCAGCCAGTGCTTGCAGGTTTACTGCAACATTCAGCGCTGCAGATGTTGCAGATTTTCCTCCTGCCCTAAACTGACTTTGTGATTTCAGTGAAAGAATCTAGAAATCAACTCTAAACCCCCCAATTTAACAAAAATAAAATAAATACAATATTCAATTGTTTTTTCCCTGGTTTTCCAGAACGCTAGCGTACAAGGAGGATGTGGTGAGAGTTCCGGAGGGTCACTGCTGGGTGGAGGGTGATCACCATGAACACAGCAGAGACAGCAACTCATTCGGCCCGGTCAGTGCACGTCTTAACCTTCCTCCTGCTGTAGACAATCAGAAATGTCCTAAAGAGCAGTCCCAGTGCCTACCCCAGCAGGGAGAGTGTTAACCTTCCTCCTGCTGTAGACAATCAGATGCCTTATGGTTATGATGATGAGCACAAAGGAGGGCGCGAACCCGCAAGTACATGCGTGGAATCGCCTTAGAAACGATTGTCCTTCATTATGACGTCACACGCAAACTCGCGTAAACTCGCGCTCCTTAACAGGCTTCTGGTTTACTGTAACATTCAGCGCTACGGATGTTGCAGGTTTCCTCCTGCCATAAACTGACAAGCCCTGATATAAGTGACTGAATCTTGAAAGCGGCTCTAAACCGCAATTAAAAAACAAAACAATCTGATGTGTAGACAATGTAGCTTATTGCCCAATATGCTTGTGTACAACTCAAAGGTACATACATTTGACCATGAAATATGTCAACAATATAAGATACATGCCTTTAACATAAAATACAAAGTACAGCTTTAAAATATACATAAAATATGTTGTTGGTGTTTTTCAAATGTATTTGGCAATTTTAATGGTAACAGATGTGATGACAATTTGTTTTCTCTCATGATTTGATCAGGTGTCGCTCGGTTTGATCAGTGCGAAGGCATCGCATATAGTGTGGCCTCCCGCTAGGTGGCAGCGCTTGCAGGTCCAGACAACAGACAAGCGTCGCCTCACTCCCTTGGAGGCGTACACGTAGCTCGGGTTTACGGTCCGTAGACCACCGCTTCACATCCCTGGAGGCCTTCACACGTTGCTGTACACAACTTCACATGCTACTGTGTCTACTGTAGACAACTTCACATGCTATTGTGTCTACTGTAGACAACTTCAATTGTTACTGTGTCTACTGTAGACAACTTCACATGTTGCTGTGTCTACTGTAGACAACTTCACATGCTATTGTGTCTACTGTAGACAACTTCACATGTTGATGTGTCTACTGTAGACAACTTCACATGTTGCTGTGTCTACTGTAGACAACTTCACCAAATACTAAATCAACACAAAATTTAAAAGGTTGCATCCTTTGTAGTGTCTACAGTACATTACAGCTTCACAACTACAGACACTTTTGAATGATGTATACATGTAGTGTATGCTTTAGATTTATACTCATTGGTAGCATTGAAAACTAGGACTTTGCATTTACGGTTATTGACTGGTACATGTATAGGGAAACTTTTGAAACTTGACAGATACTGAATAGTTTGGTCTCAGGTATTGTTTGGAAAGTTTTAAGGTACAATGTCTATGTGGTTTGTTTTAAAATAATATTTTTCGTTGGATCAAGTAAAAATATATAGGAAATCATGATAAGAAATTGTCTCGTATACTTGAAGACCTAATTACAACTACGTCAATGCTCTTAGTACAGACCATTTATTTCTGCACTGATCAATTATTTCTGTACTGATCAATTATTTCTGTTATTTCTGTACTGATCAATTATTTCTGTACATGGGCATATTTTATATTGTATTACCGGTGAATCCGATGACACTCTCATTGCAAGTCATTGGTTTGAGCGGTCTCCTAACCCTCTCTCTGCTGGATTAGGCACAGGCTCTGCTCTGTAGGGCATCTGTTTGTCTTCAGCATAGAGCAGGTTAAATCTGGTCTTAGAAATACTACGCCTATGATATTTTTGTTCTAAAGTATGTGTTATTTTATGTTAATTTATGGTTAGGTAGTGTAGTATAGTTTTACTGTGAATTAGTGGAACTAGCATTCTTAAAGGGTGGTAGCGCAATGGTAGAACATTGGACTTTGGAGCCAAAGGCCCTAGGTTGAAATGTTCACAAAAGTTACCTTTCTGACACGATCATGTGATGTGCTGTCAGTAATGTAGCAATGCAGTTATCATCCTTGGTCCGTCAGTACCAGCCAGTGCTCGCAGGTTTACTGCAATATTCAGTGCTACGGATGTTGCGGGTTTCTTCCTGCCTAAAACTGACTAGCCATGATACAAGTGAAAGAATATTGAAAGCGATTAAACCACAAATTATAAAATTTTAAAAAAGAAATTTTAAAATAACATTCTGTTCCGAAGTACAGTCAACCCCTTAATTGATTTGATCCACAAAAAAATGCAATTAAAAAAACTGTCAGTTGATGACATGAACCATCACAAAATAATAAATGATGAATAGCTGAACATAAATTGTACTTTTATATGTTGTCTTTTTGGTTCCCGGAAAGGTTTGCTTTTAATTGGAAACCGAATTTCCGGTTATCAGTCATTTTATATAGGAAGATATTGGTTTCAAGTGAAAAAAACGTGCAGATAGCGAGGGAATCGGTTATCTGAAGTCGGGGTCGACTGTACCTTTAAATATCAAGGCTGATTTTACCCAACTTGGTGGATATAATGTTAAATTCCTCTATTGAGTGAAACATAGTGTAGCTATTTATTTATAAAGTGCTATGAAAACTCGGTGTATTGCATCTAATTTTTATGTTTATTAAATTTATTGAATTGCAAACATTAGCACTATAATTGTGAAAAATGCATGCCTTGAATGACTAATGATTTACTGGCGGTATACAAGCTGTGATGTTGGGAATTCTTTTTTACTTTAACTCTCTCCTTGCTAGATTAGGCAAAAACACTGCTCATTAGAGCATCTCTGGTTGCCTTCAGCAAGGAGAGGGTTAAATCATCCAGAGTCCCATTCCACAAAAGAATCGTAGCACTACAAGAATCATAACTCAAGCATACATGTATAGATATTTACGATTCGTAGCATTGAGATTGTTTCATGGAACACAAACTTGGAATTTGATCATGGACTTGTGTATCCCAAATATTCATTGTATATGAACATATATTATTTGTAATATGTTTTAGAAAAATTGAAAAGAAAAAATAATTTCTACCTTGAAAATTCATTGTTTTAGAACTATATTTGTTGATAATAAATGAGCTTGAATTTTATTCCATGGTTTTGTTATAGATTAATCAGTACCATAGATGTAGACTCCATCATGGTCACAGCCTGCGTCTTCAAGATATGTGAGCTGTCGACCAATCATCTTATTATGAAATACTGCAGTTATCTACCTTGGTCTGTCAGTACCAGCCAGTACATTTAGCGCTACAGATGTTGCAGGTTTCCTCCTGCCCTGCAAGAATCTAGAAAGCAGTTACAATAACAAAAACAATTTTTTTAAATATTCATCATCGTTAATCAACAAAAAAAGTCAACAACTTGCTCATGAGATGAGACTGATGTGCAATGTAGAGTGAGTGAATATGGAGTTCAACGTCGCTGCGGGAATCTTTCACCCATCTGCGACGAGTGCAATGTAGAGATATGATGTCTTAGTTCCAGTATAAACCCACAGTAAAAATCCAATTCCACAGAATGTCAATTCTAATAATAATAATAATAATAATAATAATAATAATAATAATAATAAAGGCACACTCGATCACGTAGAACATAATCAGCTTGAACCACACAAAACACACCCTAGACGACGTTAACAAAATAAGCAGTTATTAAGTGTAAGCCCTGTTCACGGGTATATCTCACTTCCATTTGGACAGTATGTGACACAAAGCCTTCTTGCTTTTCTTTTTTGTTTAAATAAGACAAAACGTAAATGATATTTTTTTAAAAGATTTATATTCCATAACAATCAACATCACTACTGCATCAATCAACATCACTACTGCATAGACATGGCAAGTAAAGCAGAATATTAAACGCTGTATGTGTACATCGGATTATCCAAGATTGTCGTTAGAATGGGGTAAAACTGAAATACTTTTGTTGATTTGAAGGGAATACACTTTGCACTTCTAACTCTAGCTAATACCTGGCCATTAACTCAGGGAATGAATTACTGTTTTATATCACAGCGGGAATCTTTCACCAGTACATGATGAAACTTCTAACTCAAATTGAGTCCACTTACATCTGCATTTGTAACCCTCTCCCTGCTGAAAGCAACCAGACATGCCTAATCCAGCAATGAGAGGGTTAAAGCAAAGAAATACATTTCTCATTCCGACTTGCATATCTACATACCCATTACATAAATGACCAGGAAGCCTGGTAAAAATAACACTCTAAAACAAGGCAATATTAGACGATTGTGTCAGATTGTGTGAAAATTAATATTAGTAATTAGCACGTGACAAATAAACATTCACAAACAAATGTAATTCACCCGCATTAGTATACATTGATAGTTAAGCCATAGTTATTGGATTCCCTAGTTTACAGTTTATTTCTGTGACAATATGAGCTCAGGTGGTTGAACAAATAAATACCTAAATAAAAGTTGATACTTTGGCCAGTCGGTTAGGTCCAATATTAAAAGAATAATAAAAATTGAATATTATGAATGGTCGGTTGACAGAAAATACATATAATTGATCAATATGATTGTAATAAACAATAGTAAACATGAATTGTTCACATTTGAATGTAGACCTTGCATATACCGGCCTCGGATAAACCGGACACTCGCATATATCGGACTGAATCTGAAGTCCCAGTCCTCCTGTCTTAACGCTAATTGCGGCATATGCATATAACGGAGTTCGCATAGAACGGACAGAAATAGCCGGTCCCAATGAGTCCGTTATATCCGAGGTCTACTGTATAATAAGTAATGCTTACTAATTTTGGCAACTGTCATTGTTATAAATATTTACCAGTAACCAATAAAATTAACTTTTTTTTTGTCAACCATTGTTGGAATGTAACAAAAATAATAATGTATATTTTCCAAAGTGGAAATAATCAGGTCGGCGGATCCGTAAACCAGGAAATCAAATACAGCCAAATAAATCAGTACATGGTGTAGTATATATTCAACAAAATAAACTGATAGCCAGGAAATATGTTATAGGGAAACTTGCCACCAAATTATGGAACTTGGCTTAAATAATTGGGTGTCGTTATTCTTTCAATTGTCTGAAAGTTCTTGAAGAATACCCTATAGAGCCTGTGGACGTTTGGAAATTATTTGTTGTGAAAATAATATAAAGTCAAATTTATACGTCCAAAATAGCAACTGGCCTTTACTTAATTTTGTTGAGCATACATTCAGACCTGCCTGCACACGCTTTGTATAAAAAATATGGAGCAACCGAAATATTAATAAAATAACTATTGTATAGTTTTATTCAACCAGGCCCCAAAATTACGGAAAAAAAATTGAGTACGAATTAATGCTCAACTCAGAATTTTGTTCATAAATTCCCATATAAAATTTGAGCTTGAGCATGAAATCGTACTCAAAATGTTTCGTTAATCTCAGATCCAGAACATAAAACAGGATGTTTTTTATCATAACTGCATCTTTCGTTGTCTATAACAAATTGTTAAAAAAAAAATCAACAATAATTCAAACTTCTCGTTGGTTAGCGAAGAAATAAACAAATAAACATTTTACAATACCTGCCTCTTTTTAAACAACAATAATGTCATTAATGGGTCACAGATACCTTAAAAATACAAAGGTTTGTGCAGATAGAGTTATCTTCTCTTGCTTTGGTTAAATCACTACTATTGTTCTACTGCATATTCTATCATCTACAACAGTAACAAACGTTAATACTGAACTATATTTGGGTACAATATAATACTCATTTCCAACAATAAATAGAGTTTGAAATGATTGGCGATATGCAACATATATCCAATTAATAGATGGTGTATGTGAAAGATCACTGAGCCCTATGCGAATTGGCTATTCCCAAAACTGAATGCTCTTCTGAAAGAGCTCCTGTCTTCAACTCATTATTTTCGGAAGATACAGTGTGAGCAAATAATTGTTTTACGTCGCAATGGGAACCATTCACCCATGAAGTAAGACATAGATCTTCCTAGAATTGATTGAATTAGTGCTTTACATCACAGAAGGAATACTTCACCTATATGTGACAAACCTACATATAAATGTTTGGAAGGGGTTTTAGAACCGTTTTCAAGATTCTTTCACTTTTATTACGGCTTGTCAGTTTTAGAGCAGGAGGTAACCTGCAACATCTGTAGCGCTGAATGTTGCAGTAAACTTATAGTGTTGGGCAAGTTTCATGGGCACTACCTGGGGTGCGTTCAAGATAGAATACAAGAATACAATACTTTTCCCTACATGTACCGTATTGCTCGTTGAACGGCTTCGTGCATGTCGCTTTTCCTACACAGCGCACGGCCTCCAGACCCGTAGTGAAAAGTATTAATACGTATTGATACGCGTGCTGGCTGAATGGCTTCTGTAGCAATACACACTGATACATATTCTAGCTTGAACGCACCCCTGATGAGAGAAATTAGGTAGAATCGACGACCCGTCCAACACCCTAGAGCAGTCTTCATGAAGATGTACCCCAGTTGATTTTACTGCTTGCAACATACATAAAATAAAATAGAACCGAAAGAAATTATTACTATTCTAGGCATAGGGAGAAAAAATAGTTTAGTTTAAATATATTTTATTCACAATAGTAAGGGATTGGGTACAAGTGATGCTAACTTAGAAAGAAAGAAAAAAACACCTGGGAAAAACCCACTCACAGTAAAATAGATCTGTAATTACGGTATTATTGCACATAATTTAAGAAAGCGAAGAAGGTCTGTTTTCAGTATGAACTAATGAACTAGTGCTTTACGTTGTAGCGGGAATATTTCACCCTAGTCCTTGTCAAAGATGTTTCGTGGCAATTTCTTTGATTTTTAATCATTCCTTTACCATTTAAAAGTAAATAAATGTACAAACAAACCTTCTTTGTTTTTACAAAACATCTTTGACGAGGACTAATTCCGCCCATACAGATTTCAACAACAAATAT
Organism: Lepetodrilus elevatus; assembly: GCA_034780755.1. NCBI lineage: Eukaryota > Metazoa > Mollusca > Gastropoda > Lepetellida > Lepetodrilidae > Lepetodrilus > Lepetodrilus elevatus. Next base: position 3,324 of record JAVCKZ010099846.1, on the reverse strand, counting down.
TAAACAAAATAAAGGAAATAAGGTAATTAATTGTTTTACTCAAGGCAATAGGTAAACTGAGTAAACAGTCTAGTTCTAGATCTTAGTTTACTCTGAATAGAATTTAGCAAAAAAAACACTGACTATCTGGGTATTCTAAGATTGTCCGGAAGCACAAAACCTGAGTATTTGACTCTCTCGCTTCAAATTAAACAAATTACTCATAAGATTATGCAAGGTCAGTTTGTGCAATTTGAGGTGTAATTTTGCTTTGATTATCAATGTGACTCCCTAGACTAGGCAATACCCTAGACTATATACAGAACACTCAACGTAATACTTCAAGATAAGCCGAGTTTGGAATACCTGTCAGCAGTGAAAGCATGTATACAACTATCCAAGGTTGCGTAGCGTTAATAATACGTGTTTACCATCTATTTTGCGTTGCATGTTTGTTACAACCACTATAATATCTGGTGGCTATTTTAATAGCATTAAACTATAACATAATTTCACTTTTGACACGTATTCCGTGCGGTTTCAGAAACCCCCAAGCTAGCTTATTGATAAATACACACGTGCATGCGTATTCGTGCAGTTTCGGAAACTCCCGAGCTAGCTTATTGATAATAAATACACATGTGCACGCATATTCCGTGCAGTTCCGGAAACGTCCGAGCCGGATATTGATAAATACAAGCATGTCATGGCCGCAGAAACTCATTTCCGTTTCTTTGCCAATTCCGTCTTCTTTCCGAGTGGGATCAATTCCACGAAGACGAGTGTCCCGATGAAGACGCAAGCCGTGCCCAGCCAATGGCCGATCGTGAAAGGGTTATTGAAGTACACGATCGAGATGAGGATGCTGACAAACTTCCTCAAGGTCACCACGAGCGTCACAGTCAGGGCGGAACACTCGCTGGTCAACACAAACACGCTGCGGATGCACACGTATCTGAGAAAAAGGTGTTACGGAAATTTGATAATTAATAAAAATGTTGAATACCTTAAAATACTGCACTTGTAATATGGTCCAGCGATCTAAACTAACTTTAAAACTTACTATCCCGAATAATGATACAAATAACAAATGTTATGAATTTCTAATAGTTCTTAGGATACTTTTTATCATTGGGAGAAATGACCAGGGCTAGCGGGCGAGTGTTAATTTTTACCCCTGAATACCGCACCTGATTGGTAATATACACATACTGACGGGCGAGTCACTGCTTATCATCGCAAATGGAATTGTTCAACCATACAGAAGATGGTTTGGTGCAAAGTTGAATATGGGTTTTAGAGCTGCTTTAAAGATTATGACTAACAATAGAATGCTGGGCTCATTCATAGTCATGAAAACCAAAAACTGCAGTCAATCCTTAATTGTCTTTCTGCATTGTGTGTGTGTACAGTTTTCAAAGGATACTGTGTAAGCGTATTGAAGATGAGATAAACCCACAACTTTGGCGATGAGATTCCCAGAATCGGCAAAACCATTGGAGCTGAAACACAAACATTGCGAATAAAATTAACTGGCGACAGACGACACAAATCAACGGCATTAACAAATATTTCCGTTATTATATTTTGCTGTATACAATGTGTTTACATAACTTTGAATAATAATAATAATACTAATAATAATAATAATAACAGCTAATAATACTAATAATAACCAATGATAATAGTAATAACTAATAATAATAATTTAAAAAATACTAGTACTACTACTACTACTACTAATAATAATAATTATCATCATCATTACTTTTTAGTCTTAGCTGTTAAATGTGGCTTCAGTTGGGAGAGAAAAAAACACAATTATATACAACATCCTTTGGGTTAGTAATTCATTTAACCCTAACCCTGCTGAATTAGACACAGGCACTGCTCTTTAGGGCATCTCTGGTTGCCTCCAGCAGTGAAAGGGTTAAATGTGTGATTTTAAGCATCTTACCTGATTCATTGAACAGTAGAACATTCTTGTATATATCATTGCCTAACAGCAGAAAGAATGGCAAGGGAAGGGCGTGCTGAAATGAACAGAGAAAACAAAACAGATATGTAGTAAGTAAGTTGGTTCGCCATAAATGATGGAGGTACATACATATGCAAGCAAAACCATCTCGATGATCATCTCCGAGCTCAATATAAAAATGACTTATTGTAAAATGATTTCCTCAGCAATATACTTCACCAACAGGGGTGGCAACAGACAATTGAGATTTCAGCGGGAAAACAAGCCCGGGCCGCAGGCAAATATATCAACCCCTGGACAAATAAATCAGCGGATTTCCGCTGATCTGTGGAAAAAATATGTCTGCACCAATGTGTTACCATATGTTCCAATAAATAAATACAGCATTCATTTATTTTCTGTGGAAATTGATGCTGGGATCCAAAATTCGGCACTCTACTGCTGCTCAACCACACACTCCAAACATAGCAGTGTTCGAATTTAAGGACGTCCTGGGTTCATTTGAAAATCCGCAATATTAACCCACAAGCAACCCAAGATGCCCTATAAAGAGCTACATGCATGTGTCTAATCCAACAGGAAGGGGGTTAAAGGAATCTGTGGGTCCTCTGTGGGTAAATTACAGATTTGGCCAGCATTAAAATACTGTAAGCCCTATTGAGAATGACATCCCCTTTATTATTTTCTTTAATTTTTAGCACTGCATAGCATAGCATTCACTTACATTGTAAAATAGTGCTTCTGAAGCATGCTTTCCAAATTTTGCGTAGGTTTGTTCTTGAAAAATGCCCATCCACGCAGTCGTGAAAAGAGCAAAGGACAGCATGCATATACCTGAAAATAGTGTAATAAATACAAATCTAAACCCGGCAATTATGAACTAAATTACCTATAGCATTGAGTACTTTACTGTAAATAATAACATTTTAAACGAAACGTCTTTGGGCGCAATATAAAATATATTTTAAATAAATCTTTTTATACATAATATTACTAACTTAAGATAAATATGAAAACTGCGGTACCACTAAAGCAAATAAAATTTGAGGCTGAGCATGAAATTGTGCTCAAAAAGATTTTGTTACCTCAGGACTTGAACAAGAACAATTGTATTGCCATAAGTCGGTAAAAGATACCCTGGTTTCCACTACAAACAAAGATGCTACAGATTCAAAAATATTCATTTAAATTTTGAGCTTTAGATTGAAATCATACTCAAAACCTTCCATAATCTTAGGGCCTGTTTGTTGTACATCTGGTCCAGAGTATGTATATTGCAATACTGTAAAACGCGTGTCTGTATTTTTCACGAAATTCACGATCTGTGTTTGATCGTGAATTTAAGAAACGTGAATAATAGGCCTATT
>JAVCKZ010099835.1:0-11038 GCA_034780755.1 Lepetodrilus elevatus | reverse complement strand
TAGCTAGTATTATTAAACACAACTTTATTTCTTTAACATGAATACACAAACTGTACAAACACCAAATAATATATACACATGATAAAATATTATCATACTACCACATTTATATGTAAGGAGACGCTGCAATGCTTAGGTATTACCCTCTGTTTTCCACAAATCTAGACTCACTTATGAATCTGTTGGTACCACTTTGTTCATGGTGCATATTTTGAATGCGAGTATTTGAGTGAGAATACGGAGTGCCACCGATTATAATTCGCCTGTCAGCAAGTGGTCTTTAACGGCAAAAAAAAAATCATTAACATGAATATATCACCTCAAGTCCTCTCATTGTTACGTGGGTGAATAGACACGGAAGTAGAATTAATCGCATTCTTTGTTTACTTCCTGTGCGGAATCTTAGTAGTCATTTGCAAATATTAACAGGATTTGATTCTATTTTCCATGGACGTGTGCGTATATATGATACGATCAACAGTGATATGTTGGTCTTGCGCTGGATTGAATAACATACTGTTAACGATTCAAATCGGAGATGAGTTCTGCGATGTTTACTTTCCTGATAACGCCGTGGTTTCCACACCTGCCGCCCGCCTTTGTTGAATCTAATGATCAAAGAACCCGCACCTCAACTCGCCGAGTCGTGTGCCGTTATGCTATATAAATCGTCATAGTATTTGGATGATCGATATATCGGAATATGTGTGAATATCGTAATCTTCAGGAATCGGTGACCAAGCAATAATATAACCTTTGGTTCACCTGACTAGCGTTCGTGGGCTTCACAGAAGTTGACGGGCTTCACGGAAGCGAATCCTCTTCACGGGTTTCATAGAAGCGATTCCTGTTCACAGGCACCCATATAAGCGATTCCTGTTTGTACGTATTTCTTAGAAGCGATTCCTGTTTACAGGGTTTCAGAGTTTTTATTCCTGTATTACCACCCACGGTGGTACAAGAGTATATTTCATAAAAACGATTCCTATTCAGGGATCTCATGGAAGTGATTCCTGTTTGCACAGATTTCAGATGCATGGAAGCGATTCCAGTTCACGGGTTTCATGGAAGCGATTCCAGTTCACGGGCTTCATGGAAGCGATTTCTGCTTATACGACTTTCATATAATATAAGAGTCATGTTTACGGTTTTTTTTTATAGAAGCGATTCATGTTCGCGGGTTTCATAGAAGTGAAAACAGCTTTGTGGGGAATCTGAAGTGACGGAAAACTAGTAATTTCCACCTGCAACATCTGACTGTTTTCTTTCATGCAATAGCCGACGTTCCTGAACCACAATAAAATCGCTTCACTGTCTAACCATTCGTTAAATTAATATACTAGTATACACTATTTAATAAGTTGATAATGAAATTAGGTTCCGGGTTTTTACACGTGTATTGTTCCTTTATGGGGAAAGTATTTATTTTAAGAAAAATATTGTAATTACCGCAACGGATTTGATAAAAAAATATTACACATAACGATAAATATTCGATATAATGATCATACTGATGTTGATAAATGTATTGAAAGATGCTACTATGTCATATTTGACGAATATACATAACTACAAATATCATATGTATGTTTACGTTTGTTTAATCATAGATCATAATCTTTGGTTTAATGGATAACGGCAAAGTTTATCCATCGTCTTATTCTGAGAACTATTAGTTTTTCCGAAGTTGACATAACCGGTACGGTACCAATCCTTTTCTATTGTGAATAAAATATGTGTAAACTAATTATGTCTATTATAACACTAGTCCACCAATATTAGGCCTATTTATCTATATAAACTTTGAAAATATCATCTATGCATCATACTTAATTAAACTACAATAAAATAATCGAACAATTGTCGCAAACAAGTTACACAATATAATAAGCTAATTATAAACCAATTATGTTCTAATTGGTAAACTCAACCGAACATAAAATATTTACAAACAATCAACACACACTTGTACGGTGTCCACGACATAAACATACATTTATATTTCACTGCATTTTACACAGACTTCGATCAACATAATATCCGTGAATTTCGTATTACTAAAAAATGTCACAATCTTAAAATGGAAAGCTAAAAATAAGTAATTGCATAATTCCTCATACGTAAGTTACAAGACACACTTACATTTCATCCGTACATAAATAAACATAAACATGCCACTGCGAAGGTGTGACTATTGAACACTGCGCATGACGTCACATCCTGTGATCTCCCTTTCTCATCCGCCATTACGCATAGGCCCTACTTATCTTCACGCTGCGGGAGATCTGTCCTTGACTCATGTTCGTAAAGGTAAAGTGAAGATTTGTTGAAATTTACGATATCTTTCTTTGTGTGAGCCCCCGTTGGGCGCCATGGTGTTTGACAAAGCACGGCAACAGATATCCTCTATTAAAGATGCATGTTTGTAACGCAAAGCTTACGCAATGTGTCTCTACGACGTATCCTTGAACCGTGTAATATCCTATTCTTCCTGATCAATAACGTTACTTATGACATACACACTTTCAGAATACAACGTATAACAGCTAACGTTATATCGCACGCTGAGGTGATACATTTGTTGGTATATGGTTAATGACGTGTGTGTTGTAATAGGCTTAAACTGTGACACGAAGAACGTATGTATTACATTTATTTTCCCGTATTTCAAAATTAGTTGTCTTGTCATTTCACTTACCCCCTTAAACTGTACATTTTATTTGAGAATTAATTTATTAAATAAAGTAAGTGAATTAATTTATGTTGTGATTGTTTAATACTATTGGCCGAGAGAGTACGCAACTCTTTTTGAGCACGATTTCATGCTCATCTTACAAAATAATCCACCAACAAAATTTGAGATTGAGCATGAGATCGTACTCAAAGTGTTTCGTAATCTTTCCATAAAACTTCTTATCGGGGTCTGGTTGGTTCGTCATGTTATATCCATTATGTCACACCTCGGTAGGAAGTGTGTGAGAAAGAAATCTTAAAATGCATTATTTCTATGATGGTCCCGTTCTACAGAACTAAAGTAGCATTACACGAAGTCATAATTCACTACATGTGATGCATATGATACTTGTAGTTACGTATATTCGTCAAATATGACATAGTAGCAGCTTTAAATACGGTGATGGGTATATATGGGTATGCTAATTTGCTAAATACGATTCCGTATGACATTACAGTATATGACTTTGGAATATATCAATATGCTGACAATAATAATAACCGTTCGTTTGTCTGTTGGTTGTACGCTCTCTATTATATTTAGAATGTGTGAACATTAATAATGAATTAACAATAATATAACCTCGAAATATAGACCCCTTTTTCCAGGTTACAAAAGTGGCATCGTTGGGCCTTCGTAGATACACACGGTATCTGACAAACCCACCTCGAAATGGTATCGTCATTGTATGTGCATTGAATGGGCGCTTCTATAAAAACGTTTGCATTCATACATACATGCATATTGATATACTCCCCGATAAGAACTGACCGTCAATACGATAGGCGTTAAAAGGGAAGGACTTTGGGGAAAGTCAACAGTAACGTTATATTGAAAATATCACGAACAGGAAATAAAAATGATCAGCATATGTATAGCGCGCGCACGTTTAGTTCAGAAATGAGAAGAAGGGGAAAAAAGAAGCGAGTGGGAAAAAAACAGCAAGATTTCTTTTACATCCGGTTTGTGACGACCCAACAGACGGAGGCCAGTCGGTGTCAATATGGGGCGAATGTACACCAGACGTGACCACAGGTCTGTGACTCGTAGCATTTAAGTATCGACCCATTTATGAACCGCCCGGTCTCCTTCTGTGGCATCACCATGTCTTTAGTACCGGAACTAGGCCGGAGAGGAGAAATAAAGATGGCGGAAAGGCACTTCCGGTTCTCTGTCTCTCGAGCTTTTCAAGACAAGCATGACTTCGGGAAATTACGATACAAGTCAGTTGGAGTACACACTCGGAGGCGTGTGGCCTACGGGAAATGAAAACCGTGGATTCTGTGTTTGACCTTACCAATGACAATGTGAATAGGAGGAATTCGTTCTGTTGTCGAGTAACGACGCGAAATATTTAATTCAGAAACGACAGTTCGAGGAATGAGACAAGAAAAATATAAAAATATCTGCAGAACTTCTAGACTTACCGTATATGTCAATAGTTGATGATACACACGTTCGTGTATCTATTATACACTTGTTCTACGAAAAAGAGTCCTTGCACCCCAGAGGGGAATTTCGTGGCGAGAAACTCGGCGATTTACGTTCTGGGATAGAACTTTATCATTTATCTATAAACTTGCGCACAAAAAGCGAAATTCGCAATGACAAATTTCGATATATATTATTTTGTATATTGTTGTCGCCGCTGATTGACGGCGATATTTCGCTCGCCTCTTATGTGAGGACGTTGACGCTTATTATCTAAATGATGTATATGATGTATATTTGGCTAACATACTTATCTCCCCTTTCAGCTCTTACGTCATAGAACCGGACATTGGTATTTGTTGACGATGTCTAGAGTAATTGAATTACTCTATATTTGGACTGAAATTACTGACATATGTTTCAAATATGTTTCCAAAAACGTATTTTAGAAATGATTAACACGACGTGTCTGTCATATTGGTACGTGAACAAATAGAACTTGAGTCTGACTTAGGAAGTGATTGATGTAATATGTGTGCTATTTTAAGTTACATATTCTACATAAATAATTGTTAGTAATATTGGAATCGCTTTATATGTAACAGCTATATAATGTAATAGTCAGTCGCATTGTATTAGCCATAAAGTGTAATGATGATGATGGTGAGGATGATTATGATGATGATGATGATGATGATGATGATGATGATGATGATGATGATGATGATGACGACGACGACGACGAAGACAACAACAACAATACTACTACTAATAATAATATGTATTTGTATCGTGCTATACTTCATGTACAAGGTATTTCGTCAAAGTGCTACACCCGGCCAATGGATTAGTTTGCACTCATTATACATTCTCAACTCGCTAGGGAGTATACAACAAAAACTACCATTTCGGGCACTAGAAGGTTGCATCACAATTCAATCACTATCCTACCGGGTACCCATTCACTGCTGAGAGGACTGGAGCAGTCAGGATCTTTGCTGAAGAGTGCTACACGAATAGTCATTGTGTGTAATACTAGTAATAATAGTCATCACAGAATGTAACAACCATGGAACATACCACACCCCTAATAGTGGAACATTTTATATTTGTAATTTATATCAAAACTTTATTCGAGTGATGAACATACATCAGTAGGTCTTCTTGAATGGCCGCATAATGTAATCGAAACACACTGAGTTTATAAGGCGTGGGATACATCTTCTTAAAAAGTTATTCACCCAGCAACGAATGGGTACCCGGTAGGATGATTTAATGCTAACCTTCTTCCTTCTGGAAAGTGCAGTTTTGGTTGTATACTCTCCAGGGAGTTGAGACGGGAAGTGACTGCAGACTGATCAGGCCCCGAGATTACGAAACTTTTCTGAGTACGAGTTCGTACTCGACTCAGAATGTTGTTCATAAAACGTCATGTGACGTCATAGTTTGAGTACGTTTTTGTGCTCAGAAAGTTTCGTAATTTCGGGGCCCGGTGAATTGGGTGGCAGTATGCAGGTCTTTTATACCACGTGATCGTGGATCAGGCGCGTTATGAATATAAACGTTATTATATCTGACCGATCTCAGTAGATTTTGTTACAATAATGTAACGCAGGTGAGAACACCCCAACAACAAGACACATGTTCTTTCTAGAGGTTGGCGAACTTCACATCGGTCCGTGAGGGTGCTCTCCCTTGTCATAATGCTTGTTTGTCATGGAATGACACAACCGCCACAAAACATTTTAAATTACCAGTTGGTTGAAACCCGAAACCAGCATGTTGAGCCCCAAATTTGCTTTTTTTGTTTTGAAGCCGTCGCCAATAGGGGTCGAATGTGTAAAGCGGTGCTACCGAAGGATTGAGAGTAGCAGCTTCACAAAGGTGCAACACGTTCCGAAAGTTAACCTCTGCCCTCGTGACTAAGGCGCAAGTCTGCGCGGGTGATTGCAGATAAAGAACAAAAGGGACTTCGCCACAATGGTAGCCGTGCGCTGGAGGACCCGCCGTGGTGGTCTGAAAAGTCGGTTTGGGGATAAATAGAATCTGTACGTGACCAAAGGCCATGGAAAAGTCTTGATTGCGGAGAAATCTTGTTCGTCTAACGTTTGGACTGGGAACGGTAACTTATGTCTTTTTGTCGTATGCGGAAGTGGAATCCTGCGGAGCTACAATGTTACCGGAAGTCGTTCGAAAAATTGGTTTCGGGATTTCTTGAGACTGCCATGTACTGCGGAAATTGTTCGACGTCTGTCGTGTGTGCGGCTTAAAACTTGCCAAAATGTTACAGAACACAAATAGATGGCTAAGAACCTGTGTCAATATGATATTCGAACATGGCACGTCATATGTAATGATGTCTTGGCATCTTAACTTTCGATGCTTCTTGAAAATGTATGTTAAAGATAGTTGTACAAATAGTAAAATTGTAATAGCTCTGTTTGTTTTAACTGTTGTGGTAAAGTCAGAACCGTTGGAAAACTATTATACTTGCGAATGTTTGTATACATAATAATACAGTCTAGGATATAAAAAATAAATTAAGTTGAGCTCATTCTCAGGAATATAAAAATCTCGTAATGTTAAACTCTGCATGATATACAAATTCAATTAAATGGAACTCATTTTCGAGTAAATATAAGCCGCGTAATTATAAATCCTCCTGGCTGGATTAGGCACAGTCTCGCATACGCTGCTTTCTAGGATTTATTTAATGGCATCTTATGTTGCCTGCAGCTAAGAGAGAGTTAAATATGAATCTGATTCTATTCTGACACTACATAAATGAGATGACAATCATCCTTCAATTGACGTGTCATCCTCCTTCTCCGTTTACGGATCTTTTATACTCGCCTTTTCTCATCCATAATCTTTTACCTAGTAATTATGACATGCATCTCAATCAATCATATCTGACAGACTCGTAGACACTAACCACTAAAGGTATTATTTTCTAATTAGATGTTCCAGAGAATAGTCGTTATGCATTATTGTCGTATGAAATACCATCCATTGTACTAGCTACATATGATTCCTTAATTTAGCATCACCGGCACGTGGCAGTGGAATCTTGTCTAGAAGACACGCGTTCAACCATTGCAAAGTATTGTCCGCGGAACATAATTGACACATGTCGCGATGATATCTACATGCATGAAATAGACACGAATATGAATCAACCAACACACTACACCGTGCATGGTCCGAAACGAGAGTGAAAAGGCCAGTTGAGGTTTTAGACAGGTTATTTTGAGAATAAACTCGCACTGTCCGTGAACGAGTATGCGCGATGATGGACAACACTTGTATTAATGTATCGAGCATGTGTCTTTTGTTATATTTCCGAGAGAGTTTTCTTTATGGCGATGAAGTGTGCGTGTTTGTGCGTTTTCGTGCGAGAACAAGCGATTTGTTTTCTGTAGTTTTCTGGTATTTTTTAAATATTATCAGTGTTTTATCCAGATCAAAGATATATACATTGTAGTGAAGTCGAAAACATTAGTTACGAAAAATAGTCACAACAGCAGAAGGAAACACACAAGATCTGTAGCGCTGAAAGTTGCAGTGAACATGTGAGCACCGGCTGATACTGACATACCAAGGATGATAACTGCATTAAGGTGGACTCACGGTGCGATTTGTAACAATGACGTCACAATCATGTATGGCTCATTATGAGGTCATAGCTGTTATGTGTCGGCAAAGCGGGGTGTACGACTTTTCACAGGCCTCCTCTCAACCAATCAATTCGCTAGAATCGACGCATATTTTGGATAACTTGTATTATGGATGAATGAGAACAATCGAATACGTCACGATCAACACGTCATCGTCTTATTTAATTGATATTACATGGTCTTGTTACAAATCGCCCCGTGACAGTCCATCTTTACGGCGGAACCGACAGCGCATCCTATCATGATCGCGTAAGAAAGGTAACATTGATATTTAAAGAGGCTTTAAGCCCCTATTCAAAAACATAACGACAATTAAAATAAGCTAACATGAACGAATCTTGTAAGAGCCTCTAAATCCCAATTCCTAAACATAAAAAAAAATACACTAACAAATGAAATAATCCCGAAAGAGCCACTAAACCCCAATTCACAACATAAAAATATAATAATAAACTAACAAGTGAAATACTTTGGAAAGAGCCTCCAAACCCCAATTCATCATATAAAAGAACAACAACAACAAAATACCTATCAAGTGAAATAATATTGAAAGTGCCCCTAAACCCCCAATCTACAACATAAATAAACCCAGCAACAACCAAAAAGAATTAAAAGTGAAAGACTTTTGAAAGAGGCTCTAAACCCTATTCCAAAAAAAAACAAAAACATATGTATAAAATTTAAATTAAAATAAAACAACAAGTACTGCCTGCACCTCGCTGAAGTACGTCTGTAGACACAATTAACTCGACTGCATTGCTACGGAACTGATGTCTTCATCGCCGTAACCGTGGAATGACATAACTCCACTGGAGTGTTCCATTACGTTCCTGGTCAGTGCATCAAACAGAGCAGAACCATCTGTGTAAGCTAAAGCCCAGCCTCTGTTTTTGCACCACGCAATACGGAAACAAACCGTTGTTGGTCGGCAACAAGACGAAAACAAATAAATCAGGAAACCAAAATATTTGGTCTTGATTTTCTGATTTGGCAATCTCCTCGTGTCTGACCGGGCAGCGTGTATTTGCCTGGTTTACGACATGTCAGAATTAGCTCTTTGTTTTCTCGTCAATAGCGAAATTCACCTGCAATGAATAGAAAGGATATGGTTTGTTTAATGACACAAATTGGAAGGAAACAAAACGGATAATATGTTACTTATCTTTGAATTGTAATGTGTGAAGTCTTCGAAATTCACCTGCAATGAATAAAAGGGATATGGTTTGCTTAATTATATAAGTTGGTAGGAAACAAAACGGATAATGTGTTACTTATTTTTGAATTTTAAATCTAATTTTAAAGTCTTCGAAATTCACCTGCAATGAATAGAAGGTATATGGTTTGTTTAATTATACAAATTGGAAGGAAACAAAACGGATAATATGTTGCATATCTGTGAATTTTAACGTGTGAGTGAGTCTTCGATGAAATAGGTAAATAGTGCACATTGGAAGGAGGCAAAACACATAATGTGTTTCATATTTGTACATTTTAATTATTTGAGAGATAAATAGAACGTTGCAGAAATTGAATATTTTTATTGTACAACCATGCTTAATTCTTTTGTCCATGTCACTACATTTCTTTATGCGAGCATACATTTATGTTTTGTTCTCAGTTCTGTTACGCGAGAATACAACACGATTTTAGTCGGTATTCTTCAAAACAATACAACACAACAGCTATTGCTGTGATGGAAACAAATGTACACACGTCGCACTCTTAAACAACCATCTCTATTCTACGAAAACTTGGAAATCAAATACGAAAAAGGATCCCTATATAATTACAAACGTACATGCAACCACACTACTACTATTAACGTAATGTGTTAATAAATACGTAATGTATTTTACAAAAAAAAATACAAAAGAAATCAAATTACAATAACGTAACGTGTTAATTATTTTTCGGTGGTAGAATATCACTGAAAGAAAGTCAATACAGATCCCATTCTCGAGTTTTTAACGTAAGAAAGAACGAATTTTAAATGTACCCCAAACACGTGAGACGTGAAAAATTATTTTAAAGTTTTTTTTATAAAACATCCTTCAAACGAAGAAGTGATTAGAACTTAATTGGCAAGACTCTGCTCTCTTATGAATTATGAAGGGTATTTACTGTGTCTGAACATATCACACTGAGACATATATAGAAGAGAAAAGTCGTTTTGGGGACACAAAAGTGACTTATTAGATTATACGCTGCCAGCGTTAAGCACCGTTCCTTGTAGGCCCACGTTGGGCGCCAAAGTTTGAAACCACAGACGTACGACAAGGGCAGGTGCCAAAAATGCACGCGCGTTTCCGTGCACGTGTAGGTTTTGAGAACACGTGACAGCGCGACCGTAGTTCTGATTGATCAAGTTACGAACACCGAGCTCTTGGGGTAGAACATCGTAGTATGTGGACTGCCCGTCAATTACGAAACATTGAAGCACGTGCAGAGTACCAGCTCAAATATCAAAATCTCTGACGTTTTTTTTGATAGTTTGGTCCTCTCTCGTGTACGCTCTCGTCTTAGCTTTCCTCGAAGACATTGCATTATTATTCTGAATACTAAATGATGGCCCAGTGACGCCGGCCTCGTGGCTAAAACAATTAGTATCGTTATGAATCAGTATGACTTTATGATTCTTTAGTGTAGGATTATTATTATTTCTCTTTGCCAAAAGTTTATACATTATTCTACGTTATTGCGTGAAACATCTGGAAGATGTATTACCGTTCAGAATTATGTTCTCTTCTATAAACCCGCGTATTTGATGAATATGTACGAAAAGTGTTCTCTTCCATAAACCAGCGTATTTGAAGAACATATACGAGTAGTGTTCTCTTCTATAAACCAACGAATCTTAAGCACACCATATATACGAGTAGTGTTCTTTTCTATAAACCGGCGTATCTGAAGAACACTATAAGAGTAGTAGTGTTCTCTTCTATAGACCAGCGTATCTGAAGAACACTATACGAATAGTGTTATCTTCTATAAACTAGCGTATCTGAAGAACACTATACGAGTACTCAGTATAGTGTTTTCTTCTATAAACCAAGTTATCTTCTAAAACCCAGCGTATCTTAAAGGCATAATATCACAGCTGATAGACCTGGATAATGGATAAACGAATTTCGATCTGAGACTAATTGCGCTTGATTTATCCACCTACAAGTTGTTATTTAGTGATGTACTTGATCCC
>JAVCKZ010099824.1:0-11038 GCA_034780755.1 Lepetodrilus elevatus | reverse complement strand
TACTACTACTACTACTACTACTACTGCTACTACTACTACTACTACTACTACTACTACTACTACTACTACTACTACTAATAATAATAATGGCTACTAATAATGCGCCAAATCCACCCCCACGTTATGTTCAAAGTGCCACATTATTATCCCCTGCCAATGGATCAGTGTGCACTCAGTGTTCCTTCTCAACTCCCTGATGATCATATAGGAATTGAAATGTGCTCTGAAAGAGGAATTATGTTTATAACCAATGCAAGCATCAACTTTAATATTCTTGGATGTCGCCATGTTATCAAGCATCTGTTAACTATGGCAGTCGATCTATCGTATGATGTTTATTTGCTATGTTTATATGCATTTGCATAATTTTCCTTGACCTAAATTATCAGTTCATTCTAAGGCCATAATCCGTCACAGAATGGATCTGGATAACTGATAATAGAACCATACTGCCCGAAGCGTACAGACACCACGTAATGCGTACCAAGTCCGCATGCGTGCAACCGCTATCTACGTCATTTCCGGTATGCATCATTATCCCGTGAGATGAATTAAGTAGATAAACGTATAATTGACGTAATTATTTGACAGGACAGATGTTTCAATATGGCATTTATCTGTCTGTCTATCTAAAGAGTACTTCAACGTATGTAACCGGTGACTTGTTATTATATCGCTGAGTTACGTACTAATATCTGTGTATTCGTAAACGAGTCTAGATATTGCTAATGATTGCTAACACGGATAGCCGCGTGAAATAATGATGACAAAGCTAACCTTAACTCCAACCTTACGCGTAGCCGACGACTGAAGTTGAAGTTAAGGTTACCAGGCATATAGAGTTATCCGGGCTGTTTCATACAGGGTAGCCCATTAACATTAATAGGTTAAATACATCCTTTATTTTTAGAGTCAATTTAAGAACGAATAATGTTAAAATAATATGACGCCTTTATATCTCGTAGGGAGTTGAGAAAGTGAAAGAGTGTACATCCATTGATTGATCCGTTGAAATAAGGTATGAGCAAACGTTCGAACATGGATTTTGGCGCAATATAAATACGCTCATTATTATTATTAGGCCTACTTTACTCAATTGAACGCAATGAATAGGTATTTAACATATTATGGATAAAATAATGAGCATTAAAAAAATAAATATATAAATATGGTAATACCAAGAAGATTAGTAAATTAATTAACATCCAGCATTTATAAGTGCATGTCCTAGACAAATTGTTACAATTTGTACCTACATGAGTTTTCACAGCTACGTATTTGTCGGGTACCTGCCCCTTGAACACTCGCACGTCCTACAAAAATGTTACATTATATACCTACCAAAACTGTTAAGATACATGTATGTACCTACATTTGTCCCTACACACTACATATTTGCCAGGTACTAGTAACTGCCCTTTGAACTTCCGCGTGGCTAATTAGCACAGGTAACTGTCACGAGGAGACGCGCAAGGTGTTTATGCATTGGACTTCAGATAAGTCGCACTTTTCTGTTACTGTTGTCGGTGATAAAAAATGGCTCGTTTATGGACCACTGTGGCACGTGTTTGATGTATAGCCTGATATATATTGTCGCATCCCTCACGATTCGGGCTCATAACGCCGATCAAGGCTACTGAACATATGTTATCTGAACATATCTACTAAAGCGGAAACACTGATGAAAGGAACTATTTCTTAAGAATCATATACACTTCTTTGAATCGAAAACACGAAAACACTACTACTACTACTACTACTACTACTACTACTACTACTACTACTACTACTACTACTACTACTACTACTACTACTACTTCTACTACTACTACTACTACTACCACTACTACTACTTCTACTACTACTACTACTACTACTACTACTACTGCTACTACTAATAATAATAAAGTGTTATATCCATATATCAGGACAAAATAAAAGTAATGAGTATTATTAATACACCATCATTTCTACCATATTCTACTGCAATATTTCAGGTAAAATTTCTGATTTCGGCGAGATGTTCAAAGGGCCGTGGAATTAAAATATTCCATAGACTATCAAATCATACCATCGCACTAGGAACTGTCTCCTATGTTAACATTAGTTCAGAATCTGAAAACAAACATGACAATAAGCAAGAAAGAAAGGCAATATACTTTACATTTCCTTAGAAATATTTACACTATCATGAAGAGGAGCGAGTGTCAGATACACACTAGGATAATAGGTATTAAATCAGTTTTGTCACATGCCACAATTCGTGGATGTTGTCTAAGATTCTGATCACGACGTGGACATATCTCACACTGGCACGAACGTCGATGAGAGATTCCGGAACGTACTCCTCGAATTAGACCTACTTTGTAATGCTACTTCCATCTATAGTCAATTCTGACATAATGTCTCCCACCATCTGGCAACATGGCAGTTCATCACTGATGTTGTATCTGTCTGATGTACTTCTGTAAATAATATCAAAATACCCGACATTTCTCTCAGATATTATCATTCCTCGCAAAAGAAGAACAACGTGATTTGGCTAATGCTCAAATGCTCTGAAGTACATTGTCAGTGGATTCCGTGGTAAGCGCGTGTCTACATCAATATTGATACTTACATGTAGCTGGAGCGCGAACGCAAGTCTAGCACATTAAGACTTTATCGTCAGTACTCGACGGCATTCAACCACACACTCACCTCGCGGACCTACATCTTCATGGCGAAAAAAAAACCCCAGTACTAAAAGCCTTTTAATTATTCTGTAATAATTCACCGTAATAATGTCAACCCGTGCGATTCGATACGGATCCACATACCTACAGTGGAATGTGTATCGGGAATGTCTTTGCATCTAACGTCTAGATATACCAGACGTAGTTTGTCGTTCTGTACGCTTAGTTGAGATTTTTAGTGACAACTTACACCATGTTCTGGATCCGTGCCAAATACTATGTAAAATTGTGTCAAATACCGAGACAGTTTTACAAACGAGAGACTTTGAGTTTTACGACGTTTACCAGTGATATGTCTATGCTATGTTATAATAGGAACAGCAACAAGCCAGAAGTATGTGTTATTATGTGCTATACCAAGGCTGATACGTGCACCCGTGGTACACAAACAGGCACCCTCGTACATTACATACTAAATTTTGGCATATGTATTTAAATAGAATAAATTATAAATAGCAGAGTGGAGGGATTATTCAATTTGGATTTTAAAACACTAACTGCACCTCAACATGCTGCACGTTTTTGCAGTGATCGTATGTCACAATCAACTTGACTATACGTGTAAACTACGATCAATGCCGAGCACAACACGACTATAAAATGTGCCGAACACGATGTCATACGATCACTGCAAAAGTTTTCAGCATGTACAAAACCTTTTCCCCATCTTCGATCTCTCACGAAGTACCACGAGTATGTTGCGAAGTGCCATGAGTACGTTGCGAAGTACCACGAGTACGTTGCGAACTATGACGAGCTTACACACGATGTTGATTATCGTGATGCATCGTAGCTAACATCGTGTAAGTGGGCGTCTAGCATTATATTATGACCACAACGGGTATTTACACTTAATTTCTTCTTAAATATCTGTACAGTACACATCTCTATCAATTATTGAGTAGATTTCCCCGACGTTGAACTCAATTAAATATTAAAGGAACAAGATAGAAGAACCCGTTAGCTTAATAAAACTTGTGCTTAGATAATCCTATGTAATCCTATATTGTGCTTAGATAATCCTATAGTGTATAGAGTGGGTCTATGTGTCTGTATTCAGCAAATCGGTTAACTATTATATCTGAGATTATATCCGTTTAACAGATACATGTGTGAGTCAAATATCCAAATAGAAATTAAGTCTTTGAACTGACATTTTGTGATAATTAATTTACAGCC
Organism: Lepetodrilus elevatus; assembly: GCA_034780755.1. NCBI lineage: Eukaryota > Metazoa > Mollusca > Gastropoda > Lepetellida > Lepetodrilidae > Lepetodrilus > Lepetodrilus elevatus. Next base: position 7,124 of record JAVCKZ010099824.1, on the reverse strand, counting down.
AGCTCATTTGCCCGATGGTCAGCGACACTGCCGCAAAAAAAGGACAATGGACATCGGACATCTCCATATTAATCAAATAATTACCACTGTCCGTTTATGATTTTTTTATGACGACTGGGAATACACCACAGAACAAAACATTTGTCAAGGTGTCCGGGGAGAATATCCGTGTCACTTTGACCTCGCCTCCTGACAGTTGCAGTTAACTGTTGCCCTTGTGAAACCTTGGTCTTAAAGCCGAATAGCCAGCCATCTGGTCAGCATTTTCATTTCCAAGAAACAGTCATCAACGCATTGATAGTTCTACAATGCCACGGCTGAGCAACCATCGATGGATCATTGGTCGTTTATACTTTATTGTCAAGTATCTTTAATTAGAAATACACCTATCGAACTACAACTCCGCGAAATAAACGAATTTATTTATAGAAAACGGTGGTGCCAATGAAGTTAAAGATGAAGGAAAATTATGACTGATTTGTTGGAATTTTGCTGTGAGGTTGCGGACACTGGGGGTGGTATTGGAACATAACATGCACAATCTCTACTCATAGTTCTTTACCCGTCTGGGACGGAATAGTGCAAACGTAATTATATAGGCCCCTACATAATACCCTGGCGTGTGTGTATGACGTCCGACAGTAGAAGTGGTTTTTTTTAAACACATCGATAGTATCGAACAACATACGGAGTATATAATTATAACCCAAACGTTTTTTTCGTTCGTGGTGCCATCGGCCTACGCTCAGAGGTGATTGACAGCAAAATAATTAGTCTTCCATCCGTGTCGTGACCGGAAGACAAAGGTATACGTTGTTGTTGTGCGATATAGAGAGATATACCAAGTTTTGGTGTGAGAATGTTTCATATTTAGAATCATTTGCTTTTACGTTACATCGATCGTTCATTGTACGGCGCAGTCACATAAACAAGTACAATCAATGCGACCTCAGTTGACGGTAATTGTGTCAAACCCGGAAGTGTAGATTAGCTTTAGTTCTTGGACACATTTCTATATGTATATATCCAGAACACGACCCCTGGTATGTTTATAACTGTAATATAGATCAGATTAGCAACATGGAATGGTCACCCTGTATATATAATATAGATTCTTACCGCCTATAGACAGAGACAGAGAGGCTATTAACACCTCATCAATGTAGATATAACACCTGCATACCAAGCTAAGATTGATGAGAATACAAGCACAAGTACAATATGTCGAACATATAGCTACAATAGGTCTTTCGCCCGTTTATTGGGTTCTTCAATTGATAGCTATGGTATTAGATAACGTAATACATATTTTTGTTTTCTTTTATTCCATTTCCCAATATTGTCGGTTGAACATGACGGTATACTTTATTCAGTTTTCTACTTGGCACTACGTGTACGTCTAACAGCTTGATGTATGGAATATCATAACCAAGGAATGCTACCGCCAGTAAAACAACAAACAATGATCTTCTCGTCTTACTGCGCCAAACTGGACACTCCCGTCTTCATAAGGATATATCAGACCACCTGTGTATGGACCATCTGCCATCTGAACTCGACCCCTGAGCTAGTACAGTGTCCAGCATGAAAACCAGAACAGGAATATTCTCTTTAAGACTCTGGAACAATATTATTCCCATGCCTCCCTCCCAATTCCCTTATCGCCGGTTATCTACGCAGAGAATCAAACCCTTTATTCACTGCGATTTATTCACTTGTATGCAGAGATCAAGTTCCGTGTTAAAAGATAAACAGCATGTTTTATACTTGTCCTTAGCAGCAGTTCCTATCGGGATTACAAAGGAAAGACGTCTAGTGTTTCGCTTTCCCTGCATTGATGTCAATGTTTCTGGCTTTTTACAAAGGATAATTGTACTGTCATGCTGATCGTATTCTCTTTGTAGATATATATAGGTTGTAGTGTTTGTATAAGCATAGATACCGCTTCAATACATATCAGAGCAACAGAAAAAACGTTGGCGCCACGAGAAATTGTCCTTTTAGTACTGATGCACCCATTCATTACTGCAATGGTAAATCAATGTACAGGACATTTAAAGTCAATGTAAACCTTTAGAAATGTACATTAGTCCAATGAATGCAGAATATATAAATTATTGATAGGTTCAGTATTAGTAAACACAATAACTTCGTACATTAAGCGGCAATTAAATATAAATAATTTGTTTAGTTTGAATTTGTACTTTTACTAAATGAGTGCAAAACATGTGCCTGCACTTTTATTTGTATGGGTTGTATATATCCCCCGGGGTGTTGAAAATGAAAATGATGGCAGACATGAAGAATTGACCAGTGTACTAATGTAACGCTATTAACAAGCTTTTGATCGTAGATTTGCGCAATATACAAGTGCGTATTATTATTATTGGTGGTAGTAGTAGTAGTAGCAGCAGCAGCAGAAGTAGCAGCAGTAGTAGTAGTAGTAGTAGTAGTAGTAGTAGTAGTAGTAGTAGTAGTAGTAGTAGTAGTAGTAGTAGTAGTAGTAGTCATTGTACTATTGTTTTTATCTTCATCATCATCATCACTATTACTATTATTAGTATTATTATTATTATTGTTTCTTTCTTTCTTTCTTTCTTCTTCTTCTTCTTTTTCTTCTTCTTCTTCTTCCTCTCCTCCTCCTCTTCTTTCTTCATTACATCGGCAAGGAACATTGTCAAACCAAACTAATGGGACATTACATTAAGGGCAAACAAACATGTCCTAGTATTTGGTATTATCCACGGGTTTTGTTTGCCATAGATAATCCAACGTTAGCTAAATCAGCACGTGCTCGAGAACCAGTGTCCATCTTGACCGAGAGGACATCGACTTCAAACGGTCAGCAGCTGGTCAGTGTTTAACAGGTGTCCATTGGAAACCATTAACCTATCAGATGCAGTGTGACTTCATTTCCCTATTGGTACAGTGTGTACACCTAGTCGTTGATGGATGGTAATGATACCAATCTGCAAGGCCGCATCAGCCAAACACAATTTTAGCTGCTGTAGCAAAACATATTAATATATACTACTAGTATTATATTATCAGGCAATCAAGGTCTGATGAGAAAAGGATTGCAAATATATAATTAAATAAGGCATTTCCGATAAAAGTGTTGTTTTAATTGGAATTTAGAGTCGCTTTTAAGATTGTTTTCACTTAATATCACGGTTTGTCAGTTTACGGCAGGAGGAAACCCGCAACATCCGTTGCGTTGACTGTTGCAGTAAACCTGCGAACACCGGTTGGTACTCGATTCGGTTTAATAAACACAAACGCATTTTTTAAAATTGGAACATCATGCTTTTCAAAACTGGTAAAAATATGAGCTTGATGTAATAACATTATGCAAACAAAATCGTATACACAAACCTGACTTAAATCTGACGTTAACAATCTCTAGGCATATCAGTTCCTGGAAGCAGAGAACCGAAAAGAAAAGAAGCAAGAAAATAAATAAACAACCTGCTGAAAGTAAAAGTACGGTGAATTAAATATGCAAATAAATAATAGGTGTTTACACACAGATCTGAAGCAAGTTGCGTGGAAGTGATGGCCGGTACGTTCAACCCTCTCATTACCTAAACCCACGTGCTTCCACTGGCTTGACGAGTGGTAATTAAATGCCATAACTCGATTACGATAGCCACGGATGCAGCCCACATCGAGTATAAATATAGAAACGCTCAATGCTGCACAAATAAACATGGCTGGCGACCTATTAATGTCTATTAATGTGAACAACTGCCTAGTTAGCTTCACGGTTTTGTTTATAACGTTGTGTACTCGGCAGCTGCCAAATGGTGAACGTCTGTTTACATAACTATTGCCCCTGGTTAATGCGAAGAGGTTGTAATAAGCGTCTTAGCCTAAAGCGAACCCTATACCTGTCTGTAAAGTATAAGTATCTACTTGTCGAAATGACGCATCGAGTATGCTTACGTTGTGATTTCATAAATGATGATTATGTAACCGTGTTTCTACATCTGCGTGTGTCTGTGTCGTGAGATACGCTGGGATGTTTGGTAAACACGTCTATTCGTGATATAATATAGGTGAGAGCTATTTACCGGACCACGACTCGAAACCGGATGCGGACTTGCGGTATATTCCCCGGACCCGATGTACCATACTCCCGGCAATCTGATTGGCGCAAGTGATCCAACATATGAATAAAATATGTTCCTAACCATAACCCTGACCATAACGACGTGAGTCAATCAGATTGTCGGAAATCTGGGTCCGGGGAATAGACCGGAAGTAAGGGTTCACTTTCTGATCCGGGTCTTGGTAATATTATCTATATATCTGGTCTCCGTTTCATAGAACGTTCGTAGAGCTCTGTGAGTCGTAACTCGGCCCACTTTACGTCATCGACTCCGGCGCCACGTCTTTGACCCAGAGTATCGTTTCTCGAAGCTCTCATATCCACTATGAGACCATATAGCGCTCTCGTAAGTGCACGATCCCCATGTATTGAAGGTGGCTACGAGAGCCCTATCGTCTCGTACTAGATATGAGAGCTTCGAGAAATGATACCCTGGGTATAATATCACTATCTGGAACTCCGTAATGCAGTGATCGAACTGTAGGTCAACCTAAGCACGTGTGCTAAATGTTTGACATACGATATCGCTCGTCTATTCACTCATGCCCCAACACATGTCAACACGGCAAAGAATAAGAAAAGTTCACGATTCATTACAAGAAGATTACATTTTTATAATTTATCTTAACCTTTTAGGGGAAACAAGCAGGGCTAATAGGTGACACTAACTGCCCAAGGTTAGTAGCGTATGTGAAGATGCGTTGGGTTTTTGTTTTAAAGGATGTTCACATTGTTATCGATACAAGCATATTGACCATATTAAAGGAAAGAGTAAGGTTGGACCGGTTTCGAAAGAATCATCATGATCAGAATGCATACTAAACTTCTCTTTTTTTTTTTCCTTCTGATTTATTTACCCATAAGGTGTAGCCGCACCCTTTCCTATGCGGTCGACTGTGCCGCTCGGAATAAACAGCGGATAAACAAGCCCAGCTTCTACATTTCGTGAACATCCATCAAGCCCACTAGTCTCATTAATGATATTGTTTCTGCAATTAGTCGTGGAAGTGGCTTCTCTGTCGGGGCATTGCTCGTGTGTGCACGACTTTGATGTGGGGATTGAACCCGGTCTTGAATGCGCGGACTCTGGAGGGCCACGAACACGGGACGCTACCCTTTGGACCTGCTGGACTATGCCGAAGAACATCCTTAATTCCATCCCTTCCGCATCGCTCCAATAAACCTGGATTGCTTTGGTTCCTTCCAACAGGAGAAGTGTTCGGGCAATTAGTGGACTATGATTTACGGACCCGGGTCATGGGTAGGGATAATTGTGCGGCCTATTTTTAAGCCAGTATAATCATGCACTGGAACATATAGATGCATGGTTCCCATACCTGCTTCCGATACCTTCTCATAAATGTCTGTACGGTGTACACTTGCATTGTAGAGTGGCAATACTGAAGAGATAAAGGGATAGTAAATCACGTTTTACTTTCGGCATTTGCAGTTGTTTCCTGATAAGAGAAGACACCAATGCGTTATTTTACCTCCCCACAAGAAACTTAGTGTACACGGTAACGTCCATAAATATCAGAAGTGACATTCTGTGAGAAAAACATCTTTAACCACTAGCAGAACAAATAGCATTTCTTAAAATGATGATCATGTTCATGGACATGATACTGCAGTACTTGCTCACACGATAAGAAGAACGGTAAAAGAAGAAATTAAATGTTTTCCTTTGTAGAAACTATTCAAATGTAATTGCAATCGTCTGGGTATCCTTTCACGAAGCTGTCTTATCCACTAAGAGATCATAACGCTCTCTTTGCCGATAATTAATACACTGCAAAGAAATAAAGCGCTGTGGTCTCACAGCGGACAAGAGAGCTTTGTGAAAGGACACCGTGACCATGATGTCTACAGATGCTCACAATTGCATCGAGCACTGGTTGTACCTTTACCATACGTACTATCGTGTCGTGTGCAATCAAGTTAAGGTAATAACGTACACTGTTACGATCAGTTGCGTGTGGTATGTATCCCAATTGGCCGCCAATCATATATTTTGTCTTGAAATAACAAGTCGTCCACGTAGGTATACACCAAGTACCTGGCTACAAGAGAACTACGTCTGTCAGTAACATGTTACATGACACATATACACCTATACCACCCAAGCTATTCGTTAATCTATTACCTTGAACATCATCCAACACAAGTACAGCGTCGTCCCATTATTAAATATTTATGCAAATTCAATTAACTGTGGACACTTTCTCATGTCCCTCTCGCTGAGTTGTTTACATTCTGAACGTCTTCTCCAGTCTGCCAGCGGAGCTAAACACTCTGCCCAAACCCTTCGTGAGAATCCATCTTCTTGTCAAGGGTATTTTTTTTCGTGAATTCGTTTTTTTATCTCGATTCTTGGCTGTGCCTCCACGGGTTAAGATATGGTAAAGAGAAAAATAGAAATGAAAATATACATATACTTCATACACAAACAAATTGGCTGATCTCATGTTGGGGAATGAGTAAGGGTTATACATAGACGTGATACGGTCACCGTTTCTCATCAGCTGAAGTGTACATAGGTGTCTGATAGGTATATCAGTAATAGGAGAAATATACGCGCAGCTAGACACCACAGCCACAAGCCTGAAGCATACTGATAACCTCCAAGAAAATCTAATGCTACCACTCGGCGTTATGACACCAGTCTGCTGGTCTCGGTGGTATGAAACGCTAACGTCTCCATTAACGTTTCATTAACACTCCATTAACAAATGCAGCATTACGTTAGCATTGGATATCAATTCAAGAATAACGGATAATGACACCATTAGTTAATGGCACTTTACATGAACCCAAAGTTACTATTATATCAATAAACGAACGTAATATATCAGTCAGAAGTTCATATAATATTACTCAGAAGAGTAGTACTACCAGCTAGAAGCATATAGTGTTACCAGTAGTCAGTGTAGTACAGTGAGAGGAAGAGAGAGAGAGAGAGAGAGAGAGAGAGAGAGAGAGAGAGAGAGAGAGAGAGAGAGAGAGAGAGAGAGAG
>JAVCKZ010099813.1:0-11039 GCA_034780755.1 Lepetodrilus elevatus | reverse complement strand
GTAGAAGTAGTAGTAGTAGTAGTAGTAGTAGTAGTAGTAGTAGTAGTAGTAGTAGTAGTAGTAGTAGTAGTAGTAGTCGAAGTAGTACTAGTAGTAGTAGTAGTAGTAGTAGTAGTAGTAGTAGTAGTGGTAGTAGTAGTAGTAGTAACTTTTAGTAGTAGTAGTAATAGTAATAGTAGTAGCAGCAGCATTAATGTTCTCAGAAAAGCCTTTGAAAGATTTATACTACAATTCCGGTGTATCAAAAATTGATGTAGAGTTTCTTTCGATTTGAAGTTACCGACAGAGCAAGGAACTATAAACGTTCTATAGGTACATGTCGAGGTGTCCCTTTTTTACATGGAATGGGGGAAACGTTCCTTGTGAATGGCATTAACTCAAACAGAGCAGCGCTCAAAATAGCGTGTAGAAGTTCCATTCCGTGTATTGTCTTTGCTGATTGCAACTGGCAGATTCGTGAGATGTATGCGGTGTTATGGAATACCATCAAATATTCTGCATCATGTTCAATCATAACGTATGTTCATATAACGCTATTTGGGGAAGGTTTTGTAGGTTTGGGCGTTGGGGAACATTAGTGGATACACTTTCACATACATTAACCCCGAACATTAAAGCACTATAATAACGCTTTATTTGAATACCTGACCTTGTGTTTTGGATTTCTAAACATAATTTTAGTAATATCGTTCATGTCAAACAGGATAAGTAGTGATTAAAGTTCATGTGGAATCTTTTAGCATTAGTTGTCCTCTTTGAAGACGTCAACAGGTAATTTATCTTACTTCCAGATTGTCTTATTCTCGAAACGTTCTTATACGATCGTACGGTAATCTTAGCGATTCTTATAGCATGGCTACGAACTGTTCTTAAGCTAAGAAGGTCATAAGAACGTTTCGAGAATAGGCCCCCATGTATCCTAGCGGCTCTGCAAGAAGTGTATCTTATATAACCTATGTAATACTATTTTGTTTTCCTTTTGAAACAATACAATAACGCAAGGTGGAAACAAATTCCAATCTTGTAGACAGCATACGCGGCATACGCCATTGAGAAGCATTTGACACAGTGAAGCGTTTGGCTCGGTGAATGATACTGTTGGCACTGCTTTCATGAAGCTATCGCTAGGTATCAACATTTACACGCATCAGTTGTAGGTAGTAATGTTTATTGACTCTATTTCCAGACAGACCTTTAATGTACTATACGGCAATGCAATAGCTTTCTATACGAACCGTTTTTGTTAAGCATGCTTCTATATACTAGTAGTGACTTCTTTGTAGCGACAATGCATGGCAATACTAAATTATCAACAAGGCAGTTTCAAGATGGAAAATAGGTTACGTTAGTGACGGTAGTGTTTCTCAGTGTCATGCTAAAGCACTATAAAAACTGGTGGAAATCCAGACTAGTCAAGCAGTACATATGCATGCAAGTCATGATATTAGTGAAAGATTCTAGAAAGTGACTTTAAACCCCAAATCAACCAACCAACCAAGCTAATGCGTCTGACTGAAATTGATGTTTTCGAAAACTGGCACGACCATGACAACTGGCTAATGCTAGTGTTAGTGCATGACATGTAAACTTAGCAGGTACGACTTGTTCCAAATGTGCATCTAGACTGTCATTCTGCTCAGCTATACACTTACGTAAAATAAACACATCCCCACGTTCATCAACTTAAAAAGACATATATCCCGCCCATGTGTAAATATTCATTCACGTTGATATATGCTATCATTTTACATTTCAATACATGGCAGGAAACTAACGATATTACAGCACACTTCTACGCAATAAATTCTGATAATGTTTATTCTGCAGCCACTTTCTCACAGACATTAAGTACCCCGCATCGTCGCTACATAAATCCAAGTCTCTTTAGCCTTTCCGACGTCAACCATAAAATATTAGCAGGTTGCACATCTCATTACAAGTCATTGCAAATCGCGCTGACACATAAAACACAAAACTAACTAGAATGTATTAGAAATGATATAACACCGGATGCAATTAATCTAATTCCAATAGAGATACCACGACTAGTGTATTTCAATTAGGACTGTCAATAAAATAAACAGTTTATGTTCCTTATTCTCACGCTTTGCTTGAAACGCTTTCCGTAAGCACTGATGCTGATAAAACGTTCAGTACCTGATCTTAAGTAAACAGCGTATCAGATAAGGAACGTAACTGTGTAACCTCTGTGGTTAAGAGAGAAATACAAGCCTACTGTGCCAAGGTTTGCCTTGTGGAAGTCTAGCTGTGGAAGACAGGCTAGTTAGAAGGTAATAATTGAGGATGCGTGTACACTTCATGAAGTTCAAATGTTTATAAACACTGGCACTTTTATTCGTGAAGAGTTAATCATGCAATATCACCAAACCTTCACCATAGAGACTATCATCTTGCCTAGCCCATGTGACCTAACTCTATATATTCGTAATAATGTTGTAAGCGCAGCTCGGAATTGTACCCTTGCCTGGGGGAGATGAGAGACTATGCGCCCTCGTTAATCCTAATATTTGATTCCATTAATTCGTTCACTAGATAATAGTAATGCCAATAATTTTATACTAACCATCGTAGAAGAGAAATTAGGCGAAGAAGAACACGAAGTAAACTACAGTATATGGTTTACAATAGGATCACATGGTAAACGTAAATCGTTAATATAATGACCAATGCCACGGCATTGCCAATGATGAGCATGAGGCCTATTGAATGACACTCTTGTAGGCTACAACTAGTGTAAGGTCAACACTTCCTACTGTGACGGGAGCCATGGTTACAAATCGTAAAGGGACCGGAGAACAAAACCGTGTTTCACTCAGGCCGAGAACCTCGGCATATGAAGTACAAATATGCATTACAAAATGGAACATGACAATTACGGACAGGAATTTGCTAGGAAGTGTTCCAAAGAAATCTAAACTTGCTTACCTGTTTATGGTTGATAATCTGAACCGAACGACTAAGATCTGTCACAGACTAAATGTACAGCTGCAATGATTAGGATAACCTGATATAAATAGTATACGCTGCAAGTAGACGTATAATTAATTCACTCATTCATAAAACAACCATTAACTTTTCCTTTAACTAGAAAATGTACATGGAAAGTTATCAGTTCCTTATATCCATGCTCAATATACTGGAGTACAGATATACATAGGATGCAATAAATATGCAGCTGCCAGTGGAATACATGTACATGTTTTTTCGATGTTTCACCTTACTGCATAACTAATACTCATGGAACTAACTATAGAAACCTGCGCTAGCATATATAAGTATACAAGCCGTGGGGTTTCGACAGGAATTGCAATCTAGCTTACGCAAGAATGGGGATATACCCAATAAATAAGAAACTAATTTGCTCAAGTAACGCGGATCGTAAATTGCATTAATGTACTGAATCCAACTTAAGCAGGGTTAAAACGATCCGATGTTTACTACGGCAAATACATCTTGTTATAAATACACAGTAGGTAGGTACGTATTATCCAATCACTGCTTCCAAGCACGTAAAAACAATTATAGAAGTTACGGGTTATGAACAATTTGAGAGTTCAAACATACACATAAATATTCTGGAATTAGTGATTGTTTGGATATATTTAGAATGAAGAAAGAAAAAGAACACCCAACAAACAAAAAGTATGATACACGGTATACCTAGTTATACATGAAAGGTAGGCCTTTCAGACGCCATGACATCTACACTTTGAGAGTTTGTATTAGCGTTTTCAACATTTTGACTGTATGGTTATATTCTACTATGTATAGAACCTGCATATAAATGTACAAGCCAATGAGTTTTGACAAGGTGATAGTATTGCAATCTAGCCTACGTAAGCAGGAGGCGAACAATCTGAACAAACAATGACAGACATATATACCAAAAACATGTCTGAGAATTCAAAAGCATTCCAAATACACTCTGCTATACGCAGATCTATTTTTGTGAATGTTATCTCTGAATACGAATTTAGAAAACAATTCATCTGTATTTCGTATATTGTGCTTTTATAACCATCATATTCTGGTTGCAAATGTGAGGAAAGCTATACGATCTACATGACTATTATGCTGGCTAATTCCGGTAATATGATGGGAATACAAAATAATTATTCATTAATTCAGAAGTGAGGCATACTTTATTACTGATTATACAACATGTTCTGTAAGTATGTGTTAATTAAATATTGCTTCGTTATTGTCAAGGATATACATTAACCGACTGATCTACAGTATATATTGATCGTACCGTGGCGAGCTGGCTGTTATCAATACAACAGTTGTTTCCGTGAAATGATGCCATGTACTATCCCTGGAACATAATTATAGTCAATTTTCCGCATAATTTTAATCGAGTACTGTTATATATAGGTCAGCTTGTATGAATTATGAGTTGATATCAACACCTGCACATACAATATATTCTGAACTTCCAGTAGTGATAAATATGATCAACAAACTGCTATTTTCGCAACCTTTAAATACCGTATAATTGAAGTTTAAGAACTATTGTTTCATATCGTTTCAATCATTATGTATGTCATTATATATTTCAATATGGAAATGTAATGCATGAGTAAATTTTAACACGATTGTGATCTAAACTAAGAGTACATACAGGCAATGTATATCAACGTGTACTAACTGGCATGTTGCTTTTAGGCTTATATTATCCAGTATATTCATAAATATCTCGTTCAGGTAAAATAATATTTCCCCTGTCTTCTACATTTACCTTGTTTGCGACCATGACTTAAGAGCGGCAGTGAAGAAACATCCACCCATTGTTTGAATGTGTGTACATTATGCATACATGCACACATGAAGCATATTCATCAAAATCATCACCATCATTAATTTTACTGTCAGCTACATGACCGTTTCAGACAGACTGACTACAAGGAATGCTTCTGTGCATAAACTGACAGTAAAATTATAGTTCTTATTTGAACCTAAATTGCTTACATTTGTAATTACCAACACGATTAGCATAGACACAGCCCGCAGTAGCAACATGTGGCGCTATCAGTATCATTCAATCCGCTACCTGTTGAGTTGAGTTCCCTCCCTACCTGGATGTCACAGGTGAGACAGGCGACTGTGCCTGATATTGACAAGAGCACATGTTAACTGTCTGAAAGTGACTGAACTCTACAATACGTAGTGAGCCGACTTGCGTGCAATATGTCGGCCATTGATGAAGCGTTTGTTGGAGCAGGACAGGATGTCGGACTTGACATATGGAGAATAGAGGTAAGTTGAACGACTTCCATATATAGCATATATCCACTGCCATATAATCATGCAGATAATACTGAAATGCGTTGGTTGCTATTGGCGCCATATGATTCCAAAGACATACAGGTAGTTGGTACCAATGGTTAGGTGTGTGTGTAATGGTCAATGGTTTTGAGATACAATAATCGTGGTCATGTTCCTTGTAACATATGTGAAATAAGTACAGGACATATTGAAATGGTTATTAATATCCAGCTTTAGATCTATATGACGATAATGTAAAAGAAAAAGAAAATTAATTAAGTTTAATAATAATAATTATGTAATTTATTGTATAGGCCGTCTCACGAATTACAAAATTAACAGAATCCAAGGCTCTGGTATATGTCGATATATTGCATGGATTTCAAAAGAGTTTGAGATTATATTAACATGTTATCAATAAATATTAATTCTAGTCATATAAAGGAGGAAATTGCTACTGTGGTAAGTTGCACAGACTGTCAGACCGCAAGATTTTACGGACATCGCAATCAGCATTGACGGCACTGTTGTAATATAAGCAGTTGCATATTTAATATATCAGCATATGTATGCATAGTTAATAAACATAGACGAAGGTATACTGTAAACTATTATGCTTGCAGGCAGGTTGGCGTATATTAGGATGATGCAACCGTATGTTCACATAGTATAACGTAAACGCATTTGTCATGCGGGTAAACGTAAATGCACGTAAAATGTGCATGTATGTTGTAAATGTAGGTAAGACGTTAATGTATAAATACGCTGTAATCATATACATGGCTGTGAATGTAGGTTATATATACAGGTGTATGTAAGTTGTAAAGATGTATGCACTTAGGTGGTAAACAATAAATAATTGCGCATCAGACGTAAATGTATAAATACTAGTATATGAGAGCTGTAGGTATTTATAAGTACAAATGTACATTTAGATTATATAGTTACGTATGTAATTATATGAGTGTAAGTTAGACGTACAAATGAAAGTAGATAGCGTTTTTGTCTGGTTATTCTAATGAATATGTATGGTATTTGCAGGATTATTAATATAATTTCCACATTTCAAAATGCACGTTGAATATGTAGATATATCAATAGATGGACTGGTGATTGTCTATTATCTGACTAACAAGGCCGCTTCCAATAGTATCATCCCCGTGTCAGTGACATACTGGCTATGCTACATGAATCTGTCAGTTTATTGCTGTGCACAATATCGATCACTGCAGTTATTATAATGTATACATTAACTGTCTGTCAGCGTCGTATCAATAGTCACGTGGCCTGACATAACAGCCAATGGTGACACAGTTCTGGTTTGAATGAACCGTGTTGGAGAACTGTCCCACTTCCTGCAAATAATTCAACCTGTTTATCCGTATCTATTGTTAAATATATATGCGTGGACTCTTATTGTAAGATTGTGTCTAGACTAATGTTACACGTGTCTACTTCCAAATTTATTCATTGCCAAATGAGCCACGATTACGATTACAAGTCAACGCAGCTGCTGGTATCATCCTGCTACATCATGTGTAACGTCTATGAAGAATAGCGAATAAAGTACAAATGTGATTACCCCCAACGTAACGTAAGGCAACACACTAGCCTCAGCTAGGCGTACTACCATATCTTCGTGCATGGCTGCCAACACCAACTATCATGGGAATTAAAGATGAATACGTAGAATAACAGTCCATTAATACATACCATCGACATTGGTAAGTATCCGTAGCGGATAGGCTTGGTTGCTTTAAATATCGCAATTCTGGGTATTATCAATCTTAACGAACAAAGTAATGCTTCTACGCCAACATTGAGTGATATGAGGGTGTGGGTGGTGATATTAGAGACATCCATCACACACTTCAAAACGCTTAGCCTAAATATGTCAACCGAAGAAAGATGAATTACAATTCCCCGCCCTCAGGAAGATGCGCCAACTATGTCAAAATCTCTGCAATGGCTAATACGGTGCCTTGTTAGTGTGGCGAGTCTGATTCCGAGGAGAGATACACGACATTCTGGATCCAATAGATAGCACTGTCATCGGGTGATTAGTAGTGTTCTAGCGAGTAGAATACACCGGAAGTCAGACCAACAAGGTCAGATAAGAGTTGACCTACAGCTCCTTCCGTCATACAACAGAATAAAGCCCGGAGGTTTTATTAGTTTAAACATATGTTATTCACAATAGAAAAGGATTGGATTCAAGTTATACCAACTTTAAGAAAAGAAATAATTCGTGTAATTATACATTTAGTACAATACCATATATTAATGTGGTGATGTATGAAATCTCACAGAACTATACTATCCTTTGCTACATACGTCTCCGTAAGGTTCGTTATGCAGCAATTGAATGAGTTCCACTAGCTTCAAATATATTATTTTCATTAGAAAAAAAGCGGTACAGTAGTATAGGCTAATGCAAGGTAGTGCAAGTGTAGATTTCTGGGCAACCATGTCCTTTCAAATAATAATTATGATCTCAGTAGAATGGATCATTTAGTTTCATCCCCTGATATACGGTTATTCAAGTATTTTGAATACAAATAATCGTAATAGTCTATCATGGTAGGTGGAATAATAGGGACGTATATGGAGAACAATTAATAAGGAACATGTATTGAAGAATCGATATACTACAGTGACATACATAATCGAAATATAAATGCACGATTGTATATCCGGTATATCTTTATCATACCATGACTAGTTCACGCCCATACATTCAGTTATTGATAACCGTTTATGGATTTTATAATAAGGTGTCAACTAGAAACTACAATGTATGTTTGTGACCATTGGTGCATATTTGGCCTAGTACATTATGAGATGTTTGTTTAGCTGCAGGGAAACCTAACTACTTCGTATGCGTTTTGTATGGCAACAGCTTGTCTACGCAGATTGGAACAACATGAATTTAGTGATTTAGTGATTTAGCTTTTGATCTAAATCCTGTCTACCACTTTGCGTAAAAACGTATATAAATGGTCCTTGTATTATCCATATGATAACAGTTCACTAGCATTGATAATTGAATTCTTACTACGACTTGCATTGATGTGAAGTGTTGTACATGCACTGAAATGAGTACCATACACAGTATGTACCTATGTGTCATTATCAACTGCCGTTACACATCACACATGCACGCTAACTTAATCACACACACGTGAATGTGTTTTACACTTAATTAGCAACGTTGTGCATTCCAAGAAATATGCATTACACGGCACATGTTAATTCTTTAAAGCAAAGGATTGTCAAGTAGATTGTTTGGAGTATTCTGACTATGTGTCACTGGTGGCAGATACGTGACGTCTGTATTATGTTCATTACACGCCGATTTGTGCATCTGAGTCAGCATTGGGCCAGGCTGCAGCACTGCGTACACTTTCAACCGTAGACGCTATGCTAGCAGTACAGACAGTTCATGGCTTCTGAAGGTAGCCAGTACAGTGTATCGTTTCTCGAAGCTCTCATATCAACTATGAGACCATAGCGCTCTCGTAAGTGTACGATCCCCGTGTATTAGAGGTGGCTAAGTAGTAGAAATGAGAGCTTCGAGAAACGATACCCAGGATTTAACATATGCACCGTTTAAATGATTCAAGACCAGGGTATATATCCTTTCACAAAGCTCTCTTATCCGCCAAGAGACCATGGAGCCTATTCTCGAAACGTTCTTACGAACTTCTTAGCCTAAGAAGAGTTCGTAGCCATACTATTATAATCACTAAGAATGGCATACGATCGTACGAACGCTTCGACAATATGCCCCAATATCTTTCTCCTTGCAGTGTATATTAGCTATCGGAAAAGAGAGGTTTATAGTCTCCTAGTGGATATAGGAGAGTCGTGAAAGGAGACCAGTAGATATTCGTCATGCTTCAGTGGAATATCTAACAGAAGACTGGGATAACAACACGATGGCTTGGTTTGAATGGTAGATTAGAGTCGCTTCAAGAATAGTTCACACGCATCATATCAAGGCTTGTCAGCTTACGTCAAAAGAACACGCTGAATGTTAGAGTAAATGTGCGAACACCGGCTGTTGCAGACAGCAAATACTATCATGATCGCATCGAAAATTTCATTTCCGCGAACATTGATAACGAGTCCTTGGGCAGGTTCGAACGTGGACCTTGAGCTTAAAACACCGACAACTGAACACTATACCACCCGCAGATTAAAACATGATTACACCTCATGTCATAGAAGGTTGACGATATCTTAGAATTGGATGTCTTGCTATTGCTTTGGCGAAATGGACAAGTAACATTATCAACATCAATCTAGCCACATTTCATTGCGAAATATATATTTGTTCTTATTGTGTCGATACATTGCGTTGAACTATTAGTACTACAGATTAAAAGCGGTTAAATGGATCGAAATTGATGGAGTATCAACCTGGTATTTGTGGTTCTTGGCCAAGTTCAAGTAATACCATTATTCCATTGGAGGTGAAATGTCGTGTCCTCCTCTCCCACGTCGAGATATGAAAGATGCGGCCCACTGTTGGCTCGTTTTGTAAACATTGCTGTTCCACGTCTCAGGAACTACAAAGTATACGTCTAGTGGGTGTGCTCTCTCATCTCTTACTGCTATCTGATTACTTGGGCTCTGGGTGTTACTAGACGTATAGCTTACATCACCACGCTCTGATGGACCATTCATATATATGAAACACATACGTTTATGAATAACATCTACAATGTATATTATTATTGTTATTGTCATTGTTTTTTTTATATTCTTATTATTATTATTATTAGTAGTAGTAGTAGTAGTAGTAGTAGTAGTAGTAGTAGTAGTAGTAGTAGTAGTAGTAGTAGTAGTAGTAGTAGTAGTTATTATTATTATTATTATTATTATTATTATTAATATTATTATTATTATTATTATTATTAAATATTATTAGTAGTATTAGTATTACAAATAGTACATTCATTATTAGTACAAACTTACGTATATGGAAAGATAAGAGCCTGCATGTGTCATTTTAGGTCTTTTAAAAATCAAATGTTCGATTGTCAGTGAGGATAAAAGTACGTTTGCGAATTATCAGTAAATATATCTTTACTGATAACTATGTTTACATTATACGTTTCAGCTAGATGTGGTCATCATCATAACGCTATTGCTTATCCTCAGAACGCATGTCTGATCACATGTGCCATAACTGCTCGTATTACTAAATTAATTAGTAGGCTAGCAGAGATAACTAGATGATAACATGATAACATCCCTAGCCAAATATATATCTGTTACAGAATTGATTAATACCTTTACAGTGAAAAGAGATAGGTTTCATTCATTTTCTAGCTACATATCATGTTAGACAGTAATTTTAATATAGGCATATCTATATACATGTATATAATACCATAGCTCGGAGTCTCGTCGTTGATTGTTTGGTAAGAACGACGTGACCAGCTAGCGGGGTTTAGTGAAAATACAATGTCATACCTGCATAATTTTCCATTAATATACCGGTACATCATATGTGACATATATGCTATTGTACGCTATGCTTCACTTTCTAGATATTTCTCATATAGTGTTACGTAGCACACTTCCAATGACCCGTATGGGTTTTTGTGACTGTGCATGCAATCGTTAGAATCCATTCGTGTTCGCCCCATCTCTGCCACACTGGAAGGCTTTTAAAGGCATACTATCACAGTTGATAGACCTGGATAATGGACAAACGAATTTCGATCTGAGACTAATTGCGCTTG
>JAVCKZ010099802.1:0-11040 GCA_034780755.1 Lepetodrilus elevatus | reverse complement strand
TCGACGTATGTTCTAGTGTTAGATATTCTTGTGTCTTGCTATCCTCGAAACAAAGACCGGTTATGCCTATTTAATATCCATAAAATCCCGGTTAAGTAGCAATACTAGTTTGTGTTTCGAGGATGGTGTTTTACAAACGTATTGATTTCACACACATCTCGTGCCAGCCAAATTAACGCAAGTTATACATTTAGAAAATGTATCGTTGCTTTTAACAGGTCTGTTCTTCAGAGCCATAATATGATAGGCTATTGGGAGTACAGAACAAACACGTATATGGAATAAATAAATAAATGTGTGATCGTGATTAATTCAAGTGTGTGACAAACATTTACATTTCTTTGAAATAGAAGCCAGTCACTAAGAAAACGATATCGTCAAAGAGTAAATTAAACGTGCTAAGCCCTAGAGATTTCACGGTATGATCATATATACGATGTATCAACCTTAACGTAGAATATCAAGATGAAGTGTTGCAGATTTCCTATCAGCACAAGACGGGAATGTCGATTTCTCTGTGACATTTTGATATTATATTGACATGATAGTGCTTGATATTGACAAGAAATTGTCATGGAATTTGACGTGTTGTGTATCAATTCACAGAATCTTGTCTCTAGCTTATCAAAACAGGGCAAAGAGGTCAATTAGTTTGACATTATTCTCTCTGTTAATCAACGCAAATTAATTGAACGGTTAACATTCTTACGTGTTAAAGTAGCTCGATGCAACTGTTAGATCTGAACAAAACATGTAAAATTTATAAATAAAATATTTCTACGGAAGAGTTTTTTCTACAACTGTATATATATATAATTCACAGTCCAACTTCGCGGATTCATACAGTTTGCACATCGGTTTTTACGTTCATACCTCGATGAACGCAAAAAATATTCCAGTCAATCCTTAAATGAAGCCAATGTTTTGGGGTCACGTGAACCAATCAGATTGCCGGATTCACTGGATATTTATTTATTCCAGTGTAACGATGGAAATATACCTTATATAGCCAGGAGGGGTGGCACAATAGGACCATGCCCAATATACAGCCCCTTCCCCTGTATATATAGGGTCATGGGGCGAATTCCAGACATTTTGAAATAGGCCTACATGTACAGGCATATAGGCCTATGCGATTTTCTTTGCATCAACAGATGTTCATAGGCATTATAAAATGCGCTTTTGTGGCGCCTGCCTGCAGAAAGAAAATGGCATTTTCTTTTGCATTGAAGGTGTCTACTTAGGGGCCTATAGCTATATCTATATAGGCTAAACTATAATTATGGAAAGTTGTGAGTGGGGTCTGGAGGATTGATCATGGACATTTTGAAGACTAGGTAGGCCTATATGCTGTTTCCTGACATAGCTAGCCTATATGAAATTGAAAAGTGAACAATCAGAATGATGGTAGAATTAATATTTGTTTAAGTTATTTACGCTGTTCTCTCGCTTGCACTGATTCTAAAATTCTCTGTAATAAAACTACATGTATGTCTAGCCCCTAGGCCTACTATGTGTAGGCCTATTTATTGTTGTCAATTTTAGGAGCCCCACTAGAATCCGCCCCTGATGCCCTAACATTAGCCCATGCGAAAATAAGATATATTTTTTTTTGTGCGTGCAAAAACCTAGCAAAGTCAAGGCTACTTTAATATCTATTCATAATTTATTTCCTGAATCCATAAGCTAAAACTTTGAGAGTACATGGAATATCTACAAATATAATAGACCTACGTAGTTGTATGTGCACAGGCTACTTTTTCAAAGTTGGCTTGTGGCTTGTGCAATAAGTCTTGAAACTCACTATGCGCATTATATAATTCTATATAAGACAAACACCATTTAAATGGGAAAACGGATATTATTATTTTAAAGATACAACTGTACACAAATGCGACAAAAGGATTCCAACATAAAAATATTATTTCCCGCCATCTCAGGGATCGATGACCTTCACCTTAACCACTTCCGTTTTCCGAAAATCGGGCAGCTTGTACGCATGCGTAGAACCGTAATTTCCCGGATGTACACATGCGCAATGCAAATGTCGGACATTTTGCGCCAACTTTCTCGTTTTGCCATCTATTGCAACTGAGAAAACTGGATTATTTCCTAATTGCTGAAAATAATCTGTTTAAATTTAGTTATTATGCATTAAGCAATTACTGTCTGAGCGACTGGTGAAAAGAAATCATACGCATCATCTACAATAATATCTGTAGAAAGCTCTGAAGACGACGTTTTCTCGAGCGACGATGTAGGAGAAAAAAGAGAATGGGATTCGGCTTGTGACAGCAGAGTTTCTAACGAAATATTCTCACGTCTATGGTGTTATACTTGTATTGATCATGACGAGTACTGCCGAATATGATTTGGATACATCTGGTGGGCTTATGGAGGTAAGAATTGGTAGCTAGCCATGGACTTAGCAACAACATTTTGATGGACAAAGTTCCCTGCCAAGCCAAAATTTTCAGTTTGGTTTTGACAGTTTGTCCGAGTCGTTTGTTTTGTTATTTAATTTTTCTGATTACTGATGTGTATTATTTTTATTTGCAGCAAATCCAGAAGCTTGTTGCACCACCTGTCAGCGAAGAATATGCACGACGTTTGAGAAGACGCCAGCGAGAACACAGACGACACGGCAGGTCTATCAACCACGACTGTTGTGACAGCTGCAAGGAAGGCGGCGATCTACTTTGTTGTGACCGCTGCCCAGCTGCCTTCCACTTGCAATGCCAGTACGTTGTTGATTTTATTACATTAATGTACCCAACTACATTCACTGACTTTTATAAATTTGTTGACATTGCTGTATTTAGGACTTTTCTTTTGACTGAAGATCTGCACCAGTCTTTCTTTCCAGAATTCAAGATGGCTGACTTTGTTAGTGCAACTGTATCAGCCACATGTAATAATGGTGGCCTCTTGCAGCAGGTACCGGAAAACACTCCCAATGGGATTGAAGAAATGTTCATCGCAAATGAACAACATGTAGATATCATCATGGTCATGGCTGCCTGAACAAATACATATTTTATTAAGATTACAGAATTTTAAATCATTGATCTATTTACTTTCAGTGATCCTCCCCTGGAGGAGGACGACTTGCCGCCTGGTGAATGGCTGTGTCATAGATGTGTCATTACATCACAGGAGGTAAGCAGAAATTGTTGCTGTGTTTTGTTGGTACGTGCTAAACTATGAACATGTTTTCTAGTTTTGATGTGACATCCGTGGATGCATTATTTATTGCCAGCTATGAAACAAGTGAAATACATTTGAGTGCAGTTCTACACACACCCAATTCAATTCAGCATATTTTTTCTGTTGACGACATCTGTTATATCAAATTACTAATTTTTAAAACTATGCCACATGAAATATTTTGGACCTGATAAATAACATTTTGTATCATCTGTTACAACATGTCCGCAGTGTTTTTATAATGCATATTATTTTTCCACTTCAGAATAAAGATGAAGCTATACCTAGTACATCAGCTGGCTCAAGAAGTCGACCAAAGCGGCAACTTTCACGAGACGAGGACGAGGACGGGGAAGAAGTTCAAGCAGAACATCCAGAACATCCAGAACATCCTCTACAAACCTTGGCTAAGGCAGCACGCCTCTTGAATCCAGTGCAGTTTGACTTGGCCAAAGACATAGCATGTATTGTCCCTCTCCCAGGTAAATAAAGATGCATGCTGGAAAAATGTCAGAATCATTGATTTTTTTAATACCAGAAAAAGAAAGTTTTGACATTGATTTATTACTAAACAGAACAACTCAAGTTTCTAACCAGTGATTACTACTGTTAATATAGTTGGAACTTTCAAATAATAATAAAAAAATATTGTGCAGATTTTCTTAAGCACATTATTATCAAAACATAATCTTGAACGAGATCAAAATGATGAATCAAGCTACTCAAGTGTCTAACCATCACATGTAGTAGATGGAAATCTGTATCCTGAACATTTTGAAAGTAGAAATTATTAAAATGTTAAGAATAAACTATGTTGTGGTATTAAATTGTGATTGTATGTTTATTACAGGTTCCAGCAAGAGACGTATTACAAATCGCGGCCCGACTCGGAAAGCCCCTCATGAACTGGACAACTCCATGGTTCCACTCCCTGCTAAAGTCTGCTTCCAGTGTAGCAAGTATGTTCATTGAAACTGTCTCATTTGTTTAGTGAACTAGTTTTACTAATTGTAATTCTACTATATTGATACATTGCACAGTAAGAGATAAACCTAAAGTTTTAAATTATTAATATTTTAAAAAATTATTATCAATTTATTATTATTGTTATTGTAGTATGTGACAGCAATAATTTAGAACCCAATTGAGTATTAACATAGTAGCTAGTATTATTGCAGAAAGCTTAACTTTGATAATCTAGGTTAACCTGGTTGTTATGGTTTCAGGAGCTGTCGAGTGGCCCCACTTCTCCAGTGTGATTTCTGTCCTCTGTTGTACCACCTGGACTGTCTGAATCCACCGCTCACCAGCTTTCCTACTGGCCGCTGGATGTGCCCCAACCACGTGGAGCAGTGTCTGGTAAGTCCACTCGGAGACAGCCTGGTCTGTGTGTACCAGCCGATCTTGGCAGGAATACTGCAGCTTTCAGCTCTACGAACGTTGCAGCCCTGTTTCTTCCTGTCCTATACCATGACAAACAGTAATAAAAGTGAAAGAATCTTGAAATCAGATTTTAAATGCAAATCCAAAAAGATATTTAAAAAAAATCAAGATGGCTGAATGTCATATATTTGGATCCAATTTTCATTGTGATCCCAAGAAAATCTTTTTACTTTACACGGACAAATCGGTCTTCTATCATATGTTTGTCGCAAATGGGTGAAAGATTCCCGCAGCGACGTTAAACTCCATATTCACTCACTCACTCTATCATATGTTTGTAAACATGAGACAAACAAGTCTTTGGTTGTGGTGAACCAATTGTTTTCTAATTGTCCAGTATTTGTCACTCAGAACTTGTGAAAGACACATTCATTATCATGACGTCTACTTTGTTTGTAGGACAGTAACCTGGTCACGTCGCTCAGCCTCACAGAACGTGTCAAACTCTGGGACCAATCAGCAGGTCACGTGGATCAGCACGCAGTCAAATTGACGTTTTTGCGTAAAATACACCGTCAGAATCCACCATTCAGGTTCAAACGCAAACTTCCTTTGAGGAAAACCATCTCAGTGAGTTCTGATAGCATCTGGTTTTTATTTTGTGTCTGTTTACATTTTTATTTATTTTTTTTTGTATTCCATAAATGTTGTCCCTAATGCTTTTTTGTTGTTGTGGATACTAATTAAACAAATCCAATGTTAATTAGGTATAATATAAGACTTAACTTTTGTTTTTAGTAATATTTTGATTCTCTAAAATGTACAATTATATTTGTTTGGATTTGAAGTACAGTGCTCCCTCGATATAACGCCCTTCGATGCACGCGTATTCGGATACAACGCCATTTAAAACAAAGTTGTATTTTTTCTTTCTTTTTCTCTCCAATTATATTTGTTGATATAATGCGGGTATTATAACGCAGGTGGCATGTCATGGACCCCAACTTCAGCGTTATATCGAGGGAGCACTAATAAATGTGTAGCCTTTAAGACTTCTTAGCTGATGTAAGCCGATTCCTGACCCTCATTGGATTACACTTGTTACCTCCAGGTCCCCCAAGCAATAAAAGGTCACTACAGCAACCCACCGTCACTGTTTCCCCCGGCGCCATGCATCACTGTCCGCAATGTAGAATCTCCTAGTGCCATGGAAACCTCTGCCACGGAAACCACGCTGGAGGAACAGGAAGAGGTAGGAGTAAAGTCAATGTTATTATTTTGAGTAATTTTCTTGATCAGGCTTTTATTCTATTTTTATTTTTTTCAGTTGCATGAATTTTTATGGGTCGCTGTTATACATTACCTTGTATTACTCTGTTAACTATCTCCATACTGTAACCAACTGGAGATGCCATGAAGAGGCAGATGATTAATCAATGAAATTTAGTTGCCCGTCTCTCGTATGTCCCAGTCTTGTAAGAGAGAAGCATTCTTGCCGGAACAAAAACCACTAAATCAATCATGTGTCCCAAACTTGTGTATTCAGGGTCTATGTCACTTATTTTATCATTAATTGCTGGTTTGATGAAAATTTTCATTTTGATCGTTCATTTATTTTCAGTGGCTTTCAGCTGTGGTATCTTTACAAACAAGTATTGCAAAGTACTTAGCACAAAAACAGTTGCAGAAATTGGATAGTGCTAAGAGTGAGTGTTGTCGGACTGAGGCAGGGAAGCCGACCGCGTCTGTGGCACCCGTGCATCGTGACTCTGACGCCACTCAGAGCACCGTGACAGCTAGTGACGTTCCAACGACGAACACTGTGAAAGACAGCAGCGACTGTGATAGGACTAGCAACTACAACGGGTCTGGCATGTCCAGTCCTGTCGAGTCGTTACTCAACGGCCCGTTTGACGGGACAAAAAGTGTGGTTTCTTTATTGCACGGGACAGCGACCAGCAGTAGTAGTGCTTTGAACGGAGAACTGGAATACGTGGACGTCACGCAGAGAACCAAGCCTGATGCTGTTGTGATAAGAACTCGTAGTAACAGTGCCGACTCTGCGTCGCCCAATCTGGTCAAGCTGACCTGGCCGTCTGGAGAGAAGCAGGGAGGCGCGTCGACCAGTTCTCAGGGGAAAAACCTGATAATAAGTGCTATAAACAAAGTTACCAAGGTTCTTCCCAACTCCAGTCAGCCAGGGAAGGTGGTGTTACCTGCAAACATGGCAGCTAAAAACATAAGTGGTAGCAATCCTACATCCATCCTCTCGCCGCGGGGCACTATACCACCCGTTGTCAAGATCGCAACCCCTGGTGCAAAGTCTATTGCCACGGCAACCATCTCTGGGTCAACCCCCAAGGTCATCACAGTATCAGCAGCAGGTAAAATGATGAACTGTGAGACAATTTATCCTGTGATGTGTATCAGTATGATGTAGTGTAGATTTTGCCTAGCAAAAGGCTTAGCTGTAAAATTAAATTATTTGACCGTCTATTTCCATGTCCTACAATATTAACTTATTTCAGCAGCAGCGGTAATAGCAAATTTAACAAGAAATGCATTCCATAATTAATATCACATCAACTATATTGCAGGTTTGAAAAATTCTGTCAGCTCGGTAACTGGATCATCTCAGACCAAGGGAGGCAACTCTGCCAATCTGAGCTCAATACCAACCATTATCAATGCAAACAACACATTACAACAGCTAATCGAGGGAAACCATGGTAGGTTGATGTGTGACAATAACCCAAGACATGTGCACTGGTGAAGCATAGGGCCATTGCATTTGGTTATTGAAGGACATGTTCATGTTTCAGTGTTCGAAATAATGAAAATAATGATGGGGGTCATTCTCCATAGGCCCAATGTTAAAGGTGGTAAACTCTGTAATTTTCAGGGGGTCTCACAGATACCTTTAACATTGCAGATTTTCAAATGACCACCTATTAATTCGAACACTGTGTTTGGACTATTGAAATAAATAAGATATGAATGCACTACAAGCCATGGTAATAGTTCAATCATTTCCGTTCTACCCGGCAGTGCTTGTAGTTTTATTTATTCCATCTATGAAACATAATATTGTTCATTTTGAATTTCTTAATTGCAAGGTAGTCGTGTTGCTAAACTGATTGATACTAAGCATGGTATTTCTTTGCTTTGTTGTAGACATAGAACTCAGCAAGATCGACGACAAGCTGATCCACATCCTAGCCTGGCAGCGGCTCCAACAACTCATGTCTTCGAACAAAACCCCATCTACACCAAACAAGAAAAGCCTGCTCAATGGTCTTCTATCACAATCTGGTGAGGGGATGGGTGTGACTGTTCAATCTTTCTTGGCATCCAGTTGGTATCTCGGCCGTCTTACAAATCTACAATGTCATTTATCTAATTAAATGCAAGCTCATTTAGACCTGTTTCTGGGCTGAATCAGACCTGTTACCAGACAGGGGAAGTTGGTTGTTAGTAGTTTACTGATGAAACGTAGAGCAGGGTTCCACTTAGGTTTCAATTTTTGAGAGTTATTAATAAAGTACATCCAAAATTGCAATTTTTGCCTATGGGACGCAGGATTGCCCATTCGGAGAAACCCTGGTAATACGGTAGATAGTTTGGATGATGATTTAAAATTATATAATCCAATATTCCAACTTACTTCATCTATGAATCCTACCTGGAAAGGCTTGGATCATATCAACTTACCTCCAATGAAAATTGACTTTTGAGGCTTGTTTTTTATTTTACAATATGTGTAGCAATGTGATGTTTACTTCAGGGTCGGGCGATATCCGAGCGCGGGCAGTTCTATGTCCTCTGACCGGCAAGGGTCAAGCTATCCCCATGCCCTACAGAACAATGAGTATCGGAACTGGTAAGTGTTGAACGATGGAACATGTAGCAACATATGTATCGAGTGACAACAAGATTCATCATGGTATGAACGGAAAAACTGATTTGTAAACTATGAGTCTGCAAAGTTATCCGTACAATAGTTTGCACATTGGTTTTTCTGTTCATACCTCGATGAATGTAAACCATATTGCAGTCAATCCTTATTAATAAATACTCAACAATTGGTGGGGATTTAATGGGTTTAGTGGTCCATTAACCCTTTCCCTGCTGGATTAGGCACGGATACTGTTCATTAGGGCATCTCTGGTTGCCTTCAGCAGGGAGAGGGTTAATCATAATTAATGTTTTTAGATCTGAGCATTAATATTGATGTGTCACGACCAGTCATCTGTCAATCAAGCATGCACATGTCAAGTGGGAGTGGCCTAAAAATATTTTGTTCATTGATGTATGAACACAATATATTTGGTCATTTGATCTAATGAGATTGCCGGATTCACTGTAGATTTATATAGCTTGGAATGAATGGATGTAAATTAATGAGACAACAATTGTGATGATGTAGACTGGCTTCCACTGTAAACCATATTTATGTTTGAGATGGAAGAAACATGAATTGTGTTGTTTTCTTCTAGGTGCTGACATGGATGTTTCTTTGAGTCAGTTTGGAACTTGCAGTTTCGTGTCACCCAAGCATGCTTGCATCTTTTATGATGAGGTAATTCACCCACTGCCAACAATTTCTTGACCTTCGTTTGGTCATTGTTCGTTGATATTCACAAAACGTTTTAAGTTATGTTTCATTGCTTTCATTGTACTGACAGCAAATGTAAAATGGTTGTTGTATTTTCTGCCTTAGATGCATATGCTTTCTTCTTCTGAATCTTTGGAACTAAATAAGAACGTATTTTATCCATATTGATGAACAGTTAATTTATACATATTCAATAATACACATATTGTAAAATTATCTCCCTTGGTATATTTACACCTATCCTAGCTTATGAATCTTTGCATACCATATCTAATTGTTTCAAATTATAATTTTTGTTTACCACAAATACTCGTCACAAATGGGTGAAAGATTCCCGCAGCGACGTTAAACTCCGTATTCACTCACTCACTCACACCACAAATACGCATACATTATTACTGGAAAACAAGTGTAAATGAATTGACAACTGTTTTTCAGATGACCCGTCACTACGAACTGTTGAACTACAGCGAGCACGGCACCACCGTGGACAACGTCCTGTACTCGTGCGACTTCTCTGACAAGCCCGCCACTACACCTCAACCCACTGCAGTAGTCGCCGCCGTCCGCGAGATCAACAGCCGAGCGTCACGCAAGTCCTCTACACCCGCACCTGACAGCAACGAAAAACAAGACAAACTCACTATGACTGCTAAAGCTAATGATGTAAGGACCCGTTATACAGACCTTTTCGTAGATCATACTCTCCGATTGTTTTCTAAACTTTTGCCAGGCATGGTTGAAAAAATACTACAAGTGGCATCAATGCAATCAGCAATAATAATTTACTGTGACCTGAAATATCAAGTCCATTATTTCTTATTTTCACAATAATATTCATTAACATGGGCAACACATGGACAAACATTTCATTTGCTTACATGTGATTTTGTGTGATCTTGCTTCAAATACGAGACATTTTTCCTTCTGAGTACATAACTGAACATAAGAATCTAGGCATTCAACTGAAATAAAATCATATACAACTATTCCATTGTGCACATTTCGCTGCTGTTGACATATTCATCCGAATGCAGGATTAACGGCTATAGAAAGATCATAGCCCTATGAGAGTAGTAACTGCATGATTATGTGTAATATTATGAAGTAATGACTATAATACTTATGTGAAACGGGCCCCTAACTATTCTTGTTTTTCCCCTTACCAAAGGTCTCGCCGAGTCGTTGTTACAGAGTGTTGTGTTACAGAGAGCGTCTTGTTGCAGGTTCCCCGTTCCTGCAACTGTCGTATGAGCAGCTCCAGTCTCATTGGTGGCAGCGGTGCAGGCTGGGAAGGCACGGCCCTGCTGCATCATGGGAGCTACATCAAAGTGGGCTGTCTCCAGTTTGTGTTCAGCATCGTCGACCAGGCAGCTTCGGACCCAATCATCGAGAAGAAAAACGAATCCATGTCTCTATTAAAAACCCATTTGAAGGCAGCAGCACAGTAGCAATGCTCATTGGCAGTCTTGATGATTTTGTTACAGTGTGTATTATCTTGGACACTAAATGTTCGCATATTTGTTAGAGCAAGTGTTATTGTTGACTATTATATGTCTTGTTATGAACCGTTTTCAAATTAATATTTTCAATAGTCGTACTTAGAAATTTGGATAGTCCTGTGTCACAAGATCAAATGTCCAACTTAAGAATGGGAAGTTATTATTGTTATTCTCCGGTTACCTTAATTTTTATTAATAATATGGGATCGATAATTTTGTACTGCTGTCATGTTTTTCTTTCAATAGTTGATGCTGTTCAGGAGCCCGTTGCACGACGCTCTTGTAGTGCTACAATAGTTGTAACTGGGCTCCCGCCACAATAGAATGCGTTGA
>JAVCKZ010099801.1:0-24209 GCA_034780755.1 Lepetodrilus elevatus | reverse complement strand
ACCAGCTGGATACTGATGACCGAAATTCTATCGGTTTATTCTTAGCTGAAGTATGAAGGAAGCGACTTGTCAACGTTTCCTTTAGTACACTAGTATGCACAAATATTGACAACTTTGCGTCAAATCGACGCATAGAAAATTATAGCCTGCGTATTTTCACGAAAATGGTAATCAAATACGCGCATTTTGCACGTCAGGGCGAACCCTGTATATATCTTGCTTTACCATGAAAGATAGGCCCTACTTGTGAAAATACTGTGGGGTGAAAAGGACACAGACAAGAAATTGGTGGCACGATATGGTCATGGGTTGAGGCCGGATTGACTGGGGATAATGACTGGGGGCGAAACAACATAAATCTGTTTCTAGAATTTGTTTGCGAAGTATCTATCTGGCAAGTCTGTTATTGATGACAGAACATCTCTCGTTATAACACGATAAATCAGTAAAACACAAATTATTGAAAATAGGTGACATTCGAAAATTGGTAACCCGACGATCTATTGAAAATGATGATGTTCAATATATTCATAATCCAGCTTGGTAACCATGTAAACAAACATGGGGGCACATGTTACATGGTTCCAACTCGTTGGTCTACACATTTTAACATAAGTTATATACTATAAAAAAAAACACTCGCATCATAGTAAATGGCTTTATGGGTGTATATATTGAACATGACCTACAGATGAAGAAAGCATGTTTTATCACATGTACATTTCAGTCACGGTCGAGTAAACAGGGCAGTCGGCTTGAACTGACGACCCATCTCGACATTTCGGAGGGTCATTTTCCCCTTACCCAGCCTTGATCGCCTCAAATATGGGATGACTCTTGTGTCCATTGCTCGTTTCATCTCCACATGACCCACCGGACGGAGATTCTACATCACCGGGTGCAGTTACACTGCTATTTCCACCGTGAGAGTGCTGAACTCCCAACATTTTGGAAAACACTCGTCGCGGTTGAATGTGAAACTGAAATTTGCTAACGGAAGCGGAACGGATGACGGTTGCCATGTTAGGAAGGATTATTATTATAAAATTAGGCCCTATTGTTATTTAAATATATTTCAAAACTGTATTTGTTTTCGCGTTTTAATTTACAATGTCTAATTTATTTATCTTCTGTTGATACTTTTGTTTTAATTACGGAAGCAATTTTGTGATAGAAAATATACACATAGATAACAAATAGAATCATCAGCTATAAATCATTTGTAATGCAAAGTGCAAACTATATATTTTGAAAACAAATAGTTGACCTTTTTACCAGTACTATCTGCGATTGTAGCGAATGTCACCTAAACATGCTAAAAAATTAATTTAGTCAGAGTAAACAGAGACGATATTGGAGTAAACAATTTAGGCACAGACTAATTTGGTTTCTAAGAATAAAATTGTTTACACGATTAAATAACGATTACAATGTTTTAGAATCTATCATGAGCAATAGTTATTAATAAAATACAGTATATAATATATATGGTACCGTATTCCATTTACATTTCAATAAAGATACCACAGTGTCAGTGCACGTCCACACAGGTCTTTAGAAGTAGGTCACCTGGAACGCAAGATGGGTGTGGTGTGATGGTGTGTGTAAATACACACGCAAGCGCTCCATTTATGTATATGCAGTAAATATGCATAACAAAATACATCGTTAGTTAGTAGTTAACCAACATTAAATACGCTTAGGAAAATAGGCTGTTTTTATTATACTAGTACTATACAATGTATATATATTCCGAAATTCCGTTCTTTTCTTGGATTCTATTTTTATATATCAGGAAGTGCGATAGAGGGCGCTCTCTCAGATATGGCTGCCGCAATGGATGTAGAAGAAGTAGACATGGATGATCCAAGTGGAGTTCCTTCGGTTTCAGGAGAGAAAGGAAGTAAAAAACGCTTTGAAGTGAAGAAGGTGTGAACTGTTTTTCATTTGTGGATAGTCAAAGTCAGCGAATCATGAATATTGTAAACATTATTGGCCTGTAAAATTGGATTGAAAAGTCAACAAAAAAGTGGCAGCCAAAAAATGGGCCTCCAAAAAATGGCAACAAATACATTTTGACGTCAGTATATGATCTCAACACCACATTTAGGTCGCCTTTCTGTAGTCTCATATAAGTAACATACCACCAGCGAATAATTACGAATTATTTTAACATAGGTGATTGTTAATACCATCGAGTTACCGGTTTTCGGGGTATTGAGGCCTTGCACGGAACAATCGTCGGGTGGAAAAAAACGGTTTGGGTGGCAGAACACAATGTGATGACGTGAGCAACGGCGGAAAATCCCATTGTCTTGCCACCCGCAATGCTGTGTGACGTATTGATTGACGTCACATGCAAGGTCTCAATTACTTTTTGATGACAGTGATGTAGCCAAGTGTGATTTCAAGGTCTCTTATTTACTAGTCTCTGTTAGAGGGATATGTATAAGTCAGTTAGGATCTGGGTTTGCGAACAAAGACTACAAGTTAGAATATCACGTTTAAAATCATACGCAACTGACATTGACAGCCAACACATATTTTTGTTATTTGGGCCAGGTTGCCAGGTATACTCAGATTCAGCTGCATAGATGATGTTCATAGATCATGCATGCTGTCCATAAAGTAGTGACTCCAGGAAAGGGTTTTATTAAAAGGACTCATAACCTATGACCATTTTTATTATTGGTCATATGTAATATATAGAGCAATATTTGGAAGACTCCACACTTTCAGGCATGAAATGACACGCAAACCCATCGAAATACGCCATTTTACTTGACGGATGTAAACAATTGTTTTGAAAATGGCGATTCATTCATGACTTCTCATCTTCATAGTTTGAAGCACATGACATCACAATTGAATGGCGTCACTGGCGGCGTCACATATCAACATTGCATTGTCCTGTTAGTCAGCTGTTAACCCAATAATGTATGTAAACATACAAACTGACTGCCTGGAAAATGAGCTTATTTATTGATATCGCGTCATTTTGCAAGGAATCAATCACTCCATGTGGTGTATAAGATCATCAGTTCTTTAGTTTGGTTTTGGTGTATGAGTCACTTTAACATAGACATGGAAGATATGTAAAGTGTGACGACATAAACTGTATTAACCGGTTTTGTAGGTACAGTCGTCCCCCGTTTATCTGGATGGTTGTATTCTCGGTAAAAATCGTGCAGATAACTGAATTTCCGGTTGTTTGAATTTTGGCAAGAGTTGCCCCCCCTTTTATGTAAATTGTAAGACAAACACAGGTAGACAACTTTAACCCCTCTGGCCAAAACAGTAGGAGCACTATATTATCATACCTGGCTAGTCGACTAACGACACACTATGATTATTCACTATGAAAGTTAAATGGAAAAAGATTCATCCAGTCGGCAAGTGAACATTCAAATTGTGATACATATTATCAACTTCTTAACTAGCAATTGTAAAATTTCATGGGATTTAAGTTGGGTGTAACTTTCTACATATTATTATTAAATATAAATACATATATATTCTTTTATTTCAGAATATTTTCAGCATGCTCAGCACGATGAAGTATTAAAATTCAAGACAAAAGTTCGAGACACTATGGCGTCACTAGACGATTCTGAAATGAACGAAAAGGACCGATATGGACGTCACCTGCCTTCGGACGCGTACGGCGAGGACGGGGATTCCGGCGGCGACAAGAATGACCCGTACAAGATCCTCCAGCGATCTCAGTCGGACGCTGCCCTCCTTCATTCCCCTCACGACGGCGAGGACTCGCAGATATCCAACCTCATCATGATGTCTGAGCACTTCAACGCCGGCACCAACGTGTCCGAGTGCTCCAAAGTCTACCTGGACCTGTCTACGGCCGAGGTGTATGAGAAGGTGGAGCTGGGCGAGAGCCAGGGCCGGATGGTGCGGGTGTCCTCGGGCCGATTCCTCGAGACCATCCTCCAGGATGAGGAACTTCAGACCGGAGATCTCACCCATGTGTACAGCACGCACTCCAGCGACAGCAGATCCAGCGTGGGCTGCAGCACCAGCGAAGACGACGTGACGATTCACAAGGAGAAGACATCGTTGAAGACGGTCCGGAACAGCTCGGGACAGACGAGCGAGCAGTCCAGCAAGCTCAAGGCCAACATGAAATCCAGTTTTCAGCTATACTCCAATTCGTTGAAGCAGAACATCCGCCAGCTTCAGATGGGGTCCGTCCCCGAGCAGATCAACGCCCTCCAGGAACTGAACGTTCTGATCGATCAGGCCTGGTCCATGCAAGGATATGGCCGGGATCTGGCCTACGGTCTCTGCGACATCATCAGGACTGAAGGCGTACTGGACATAATAGTCCGGAACTGTGCCTCCAGCAATAAGGAACTCTTACAGGCGTCGGTCTTTCTTCTAGAGCAGGTCCTCACGACCGGCAACAGGAAGTACGTAGCCGAAAACGGCATCGAGACCGTGGTCAAGATGACCGTGTCGGCCATCGGAGACTGCAATCTGGCGAGAACGTTCACAGGGATTCTGGAGAGTCTGTTCAAGACGTCGGAGGAGACGTGCAGTACAGTGATCAAACTGGGCGGACTGGACGTGGTGCTTCACTGGTGCCGCTGCAACGACCACCTGACTCTCAGACACTGCGCCATCGCCTTCGCCAACCTCGCCCTGTACGGCGGACGAGAAAACCAGCACCAGATGACAAAACACAAGGTTCCAGAATGGCTGTTCCCGCTGGCATTCGTCAACGACGAGAGCGTGCGGTACTACGCATGCCTGGCGATCGCCGTGCTGGTGGCGAACAAGGAGTTGGAGGCCGCAGTGGAGGCCTCCGGAACTCTGGAGCTGGTCAGCCCCTTTCTGGCTAATCACAACCCCGCGGAGTTTGCCCGCATGGACGTGTCCCACCGCCAGGGCCGGTCGCTAGGCTGGCTGCGTCGTCTCATTCCAGTCCTGTCCAGTAAGCGGGAAGAAGCGCAGGCATTGGCAGCATTCCATTTTGCCATGGAGGCCGGCATCAAAGCTGAGCAGAACAAGAAGGAGGTGGGTGTTGTTAGCATAAAGTGTGTAAATTTGTCAACTGGAGTATGGTTTATTACATGCTGTACCAATGGCAGTAATTCTTCACCTCGTTTATGTTTCTACGCCCTGTGCCAGGCCCTGAGATTATGAAACCTTTTGCATGCGATTTCAAGCTAAAGCTAAAATTTTATATGGGGATTTATGAACAAAACTTTGAGTTTAACATGAAATCATAATTATAAATCAGAAAAGTTTCATAATCTCGGGCCCCGATAGCAGATATTTAATTTTTTGTGCTTGAGTCCCCTGATGAGAATATTTGAAAAGTCTAATTCCATATTTAGTTGGGTTTTGTTTAGTACTGTCTTTGACCTGATAGTAGCTCCATAGTATTTTATTGGTAATGCAAATTAGCTTTCAATTTGAATTGTGGAACAATTAAATTTTTTCTTCTCTTTGTGAGAATCACCTATACTTCCTGGAGTCGCACTTGTTCCTTATGAAGATATTTTTTCCACTCTAGGAGCTGTACGAGATTGGATGCGTGGAGCCTCTGAAACGTCTTGCCAGCACGCCCAATTCCACCGCGTCGCACCTGGCCACGGAGGCGCTGAAGATCATTGGCGAGGAGATCCCGCGGAAGCTGTCCCAGCAGGTGCCGCTGTGGTCTGTGGAGGACGTAGTGCACTGGGTGGCACAGGTAAGACAGGGCTCAATTTAGCAATTCATTTGGTCGCCATGACGACTTAATTTTGTATTTGGCCACCAATATTTCACTTTATTTTCAGTGTTTTGGGCTCTGCAGGAGCCATTTGGCACCTTGTTAAAATTCGTAACTTTGAGGCCTGTTTTAATGACGATCAAAAGGGAGTCACTCTAATTCTTCTGAGTGTACGTGAAATGCATGGGACTCCCTTTTTCTAACTCGGGACGTGAAAAGTATATCACCATGCGTCCCATGGACTCGTACAAATTTAAACCTAAGTGAAACCCTGTGAAGACTGATCCCAGTTGGATGATGGCCAATGGTAAATTGTTTGTTTGTCAGGTGGGGTTTGAGAACCACGAGGAGATGTTCATGAGGTGCTGTGTGGACGGCGACCTCCTCCTGAGGATCACTGAGGACGAGCTCATGGACAGTCTGGGCATGGACTGCATGCTGAGCAGGAAACGGTGAGATTGTGTCCCGACATGACTTTCATAGATAAGATCGTGAAGTTTCTCACGGTACAGCATGCAAAGGAGAATAGAATTCTGTGGATTACACATGATGAGGGTGATGTTGAAACCCTAACCCTTGTCCAATTCAATTCACCGTTTTGTCCAATTCAATTTGCCGTTTCGTCCAATCGATTTCGCCGTTTTAGTCATTCGCCGTTTTGGCGTGTCACCGTTTTAGCCAGTACCCATTGGTTGTAACATGCTTTTGAGAATAATACTGATTAATTAAGGGATAGAGTACTGTCTACACCTATATACTGTATTAAAGTATAGTTTTGCCCTGAACTATTATAGTTAAAGTATGAGGACGCTTGCTATGTTAGAATTATAGAGATATCACTAGTGATAGTGTATTAACCAAAAAATAATAATTTTGTTTTACTAGAAATACTTATTATTCATCCTTTGTCAACAGATTCTTGCGAGAACTACACGAGTTGAAGATGTCAGCCGACTATACATCATGTGACCCAAGCAAGCTCTCCCATTGGCTGAGCGATGCAGTACCAGCGTACACGCAGTACACGTACCAGATGCTGCACAGCGGGGTCAACCGCAAGATGCTGCCCATGTTGACGGACGAACACCTGAAGAACGACTGCCACATCAGCAACGGCATCCATCGAATGGTCATCCTCAACAAGGCCAAAGGTCAGCATGCATGAATCTCATAACTACTTACTTACTTTATAAAGCATTGAGGTGATCGTGTCATTTGTGTATATGTGTATCCATACTTACCTATGCTTCAGAGCATGGATTTGGCGCAATATAAATGTTCACATTATTATTATTATTTTTATTATTATTATTTTTTATTTTATTTATTATTATTATTATTATTGTTTTTATAATTATTATTACTATTATTATTATTATTTTTATTATTGTTATTATTACCTGAATCCACGTATTTCCAGAACACAGCCTGACCAGTGCAGTGACCAGTCCACAACTGCAGCATGACATCGTCGACGGCCCACTGGACAGTTCTAAGAAATGCATAGACGCTTTCATCAGTTATCGACGATCCAATGGCTCCCAGCTCGCCAGGTACAATCTACGCAGCATTATGATAGGTCCTAGTTCGTGATCACCTGTGAATGGCTCTCGGATGGAGATCAAGGAGAATTAGATCCATTCATTATATTATTTTCTCTCAATTAATATTAAAATAGACTAGCAGCGAATTGTTAAATATTTATTCATTTTACATGCATATAAAGTTTATTGGGAATATTATATTTGTATTATTGAAAGCATGAATATGAAACGTATGTTCATTTGTAAATCCATACCTTGAGATTAATATCAAACTTTTGCAACTGAGTGCAATTTGATGCTCCTCAAGGGTTTCTGCACCAAACCCCATGTAAAAGTTTAGCTTGAGCATGAAATCCTACTCAAAAAGTTTCATAATCTTGAGAATAGAAACATCTTAAGTACAATTTCATGCTCAGCTCCCAAGTTTCATTGAGAAATCCTCATATAAAAATTGTGTAATCTCGGGGCCAGGGCTTCAATACGCTTGACTCGTACGGTAACCATGGTAACACATTGTTATTGCAGCTTGCTGAAAGTCCACCTACAGCTGCGAGGGTTTTCTGTTTTCATCGACATTGAACGTCTGCGAGCCGGCAAGTTTGACGAGAATCTGCTACTCAGCATCAAAATGGCCAAAACCTTCATCCTGATCTTGACGCCCAACTCTTTGGACCGATGCTTCGGGGACGAGGCGATGAAAGACTGGGTGCACAAGGTAAGAGAAGAACGCTGGCAACATACACCAAGGATGCAGAAATGCTGTGCCGATTATTTACCAAATGGTGTATTTTTTAAATAATACTAAAATGCAAATTGTGAGAGCATGGGAATTTTCTGCGGATCTGCGGAAATCCGCTGATTTATTTGTCCAGGGGTCGATTTATTTGCACTGGACGTTGCTCCCAGACCCCGGGATTGTTATCCCGCTGAAATCACAATGGTCTGATGCCATGTCTGGCTATATCTTCAGTATTAACCCTCTCCCTGCTGAAGGCGAGTTAACTTGCCAGATCACATGCAGAAATAGAACACTTTGATTTTATTCAGCAGGGAGAAGGTTAAAGAGAACAAATTGTCAAATGCAATGGATGTCAGAGTGCGGTAGATAATTAGAAAATAATTTCTTTAAAGTTTGAAATTAATTGCATAATTAATTACGATAGCTTTATGATTCATTTTATTGCATCTGGTGGTGATTCATTTGTTGCCAGGAAATCGTTGCCGCTCTGGAGAACAAGTGCAAGATAATCCCCGTGATGGACAACTTTGATTGGCCGTCGCCAGATTTACTTCCTGAAGACATGAAGAACCTCAGTAGCTTCAACGGAATCAGGTCGGGTGCCGATATTTGCTCAATTAATGATTACAGGATCTAGAATGCAATATCAGATATTCCCTTATTTACATAGTAATTCAATTTGAATGAAGAGGATAAAACAATTTTGTTCACATTAATTTTATATTTTTTTTGTAATGATGAATCAAAACTATTGTATTAAAAATTGGTCCCAGTTTATTAATATATTTTCGTATTTCTTCCACAGGTGGGTCCATGACTACCAGGATGCCTGTGTGGACAAGTTGGAACAGTTCATGCGAGGGGAGGTAAATGTGTCTGGCAACCGCCGCGGTCAGCTGATCAGCATGGGCGCCAGTCAGGGCTCGTTTGAGCGCCCCGTCCCCCCCGTGTCCTTCCACTGGAGCTCCAGCCACGAGAGCAGTAAGGGGGACGGCGACTGCGCCTGCTCCGACCCCACTACTTCCAACTTCGAGGTCGCCAAGACGGTCACAAGTCCCGACAGCTCGTAGATCTGTTTGACAGGTCGAACTGGCCATACCCCGTGACTGTTTAGATATGACATATACCACAATCCTTCTAATATAAACCCTCCAATAATGCGAACACCTTAATTCATTGTCGAAAATAAATCATTTATTTTCGACCCTAAAATTTTTAACATGCACCATTTTTATCAAATTGTATTTTTATTTTGTATTTTGACACTAACTATTAAATTTTCATAATTGAATCAGATGAACCATTGGTTTCGACAGGTCAGATACATTTTAAATCTAGACATTAACTTTGTCAGAGATATCTATCTTGCAAAGATCTCTTGCTACGAATGCTGATAGTAATCACTTCCCAAAATGTCATAATAATAAATAATTTCACACCTCTTCCCGAACCAACCCCACCCCACACCCCCACTCATCCACTCCATACCTCCCACCACTTCCATTACCACTAACTCTCACTTGTTGCTTGCACATAAGCATATTGTCGTTTGTTGCCTTGAGCTATGTTTTACATAACTTCAGATCATTTCATACAATTAATGACACTGTTTTCTTGGAATACTTGCACTGTGATGTAACTGAGATACATTAGTATGTGGTTTGTGCAATAATGCTTTGTTTATAACCCGGAGTATATCCTCATGATCCTATATTTTGCCCTACGTCTTGGTTGAGCTCCAGATTGTATTGTTCCTTGAAAGTTGAACAGTGATTGCTTGAAGAAAACATTCCTGTTTCATGTTTACATCATCCACTATTATATGGATATAGAGGTAGATTTAGGTGGTGTTCCATTGACAGTCTTGGACGCACATTCTGGACAGATAAGTCCAGGACAATCCATTCACAGGAAGTAGAGGGCCGAGGCAATTACTGTTGCAGTTTGTGACATAATAAATTTGCTGCTGAATGGTCTACGCCACATCTTGAATGTGGACAGATTGGACACGTCCTGGACACACCAGTCCCGTATTCCATTAATGTCCAGGACGCACAGGCTTGTCCAAGAGAGTCAATGGAACAGCCCCTTAGTCATTACCGATTTATAGAAACTGCTGATATATTGATAGGGGCCTAAATTGTAATATTGTAAAATTGTAAAACAGTTTTCATCATTTAATGTTAACTATTACGATTTGAGTTGCTGAACTTGAAACAATTTGGGTCAGTTGGAATTATTACAATTCATAATTCAGGGCAATTGCATGTTACAATTCATGTCAGTTTGAATAAGTATAATGCAAAGCAGTTTTTATTACAATTCATGGCAACGTGTTAAGATATTACAATTCAGGGCAGATATTATTACATTTTGGGTCAATTATTACAATTCAGGGCTCTACCAGGTCTCAAATTTGTTTTCCATTGAACATGCTGAACATGTAATAGTATTGTCTCTAT
Source organism: Lepetodrilus elevatus (assembly GCA_034780755.1). Classification (NCBI taxonomy): domain Eukaryota; kingdom Metazoa; phylum Mollusca; class Gastropoda; order Lepetellida; family Lepetodrilidae; genus Lepetodrilus; species Lepetodrilus elevatus. Next base: position 13,730 of record JAVCKZ010099801.1, on the reverse strand, counting down.
TAATGTAAATGTATTAATCAGATAACAAGGTTTACTAAAATGAACTTTTAAGAAAAGGAACTGTTGATTTATTTACAATTATTGTAAAGAAATTACCACATTCTAAATGTATATGTTTTACAACATGTATAAATGTACTTGTACTTGTAATCCCCAGGAAGTTCAGACTTTTTTTGCTTGTAACCTGCCTGAATTCTGTACGTAATCCGGATGTCTTAGTCACTGTGTCTGTGCAATACTAATATTGTATATCTATATACTCAATATATACTCAATATATATTCTATATATGCTTTATTTACACATCCAGTCAATAGACGTACACCTCAATGTTATGTTGGGAAATTCAACATGTAGCAATTATTTTGTGATAGGGCAATACCTTTTCTATTCCTTTCATTTACACTTTGTATTGAGATTTATGAGCGTTTGTGTCTCTGACAACTGTGACAGTCTGATAACCGTGACAGTCTCTGATAACCGTGACAGTCTCAAATAACTGTGACAGGACTTTATTGCTGGTCAATATAGCATTCTGTCACACTGGAAGACTTTAACCAGGCCTACCAATGAAAAGTGACATCAGAAACCATAACACATTCATACGACGACAATCTGCATATAACCAGTCTGGGCTTGATTTTCGAGCCTACCCACCTTCTCGATTTCTAGAAACTTGTCCTAAGCCCTCTACTTCTGATGCCAATTACACCCCTTTTTACTATTTTATTTGCATTTCCTATAGTTTTCCCTAAAGTACCTACCCTCAAAGTCGAATCAGGCCCAATCACAATCTGAAGCATTATACATGTACGGTAATTAGTGTCGGAAATGTAAAATCAGCATCACTCTCCATAGATCAGCATCACTCTATAGATCAGCTTCATTCACCATAGCAACTTCAACATGTTGCAGATTCTCATGTTTTATGAAATTGATTTATGATTAATTGTGCAGATTTTATATTTTCAGTCGTGAACTCTTTGTAGAACTCTTCAGGTTCTGTAGAGTGTAGTCATATCAATGCTTTACGGTTTCTGACTTCAGTTTTCATTGTAACCATAGCATAGTGTTCACTGTTCAAATAGTCCTTGTGTTCTGTATCTGGATAGGGTATATGGCTCTCCGTCTAATTACCATTCCACATTTCACTCCTTTTATACTTTACATTATTACATGAACAACATCCTACTATACATTTTCACTTACTATAATAATCTTATTAATCCATGCTCTTCAATTTTATGGATTTTTTTATCTCTAATATTAAATATTCTGCAATAAAGAGGATATGTTATTTTAATATTCTGCATTAACCCTCTCCATGCTGGAGGCAACCGGAGATGCCCTAAAGAGCTGTACCTGTGCCTAATCCAGCAGTGGAGAGGGTTAATGGATTCTAGATTTTATCAATGTTGCTAATATTCAACGTACAATCACATATCCCAAACCTAAACCACCTCTCTCTATATTTTTTAACAGTTAATTATTGAATATATAAATTCTTTAAACATTGTAAATTCTTCTTAATTACATGTATATATATATTCAATGTGATAATTTAATATTATTGTACTGTTATATCCTCCATAAACTTGTAATTTAAGTTACGTTCTTAAAGTTTGGACAGTGATCTCGAGACTGTTGTAGCATGTTTAGAAGATGATTCCTTTAACCCTCTCCCTGCTGAAGGCAACCAGAGATACCCTAAATAGCAGTACATGTGCCTAATCCAACACTCAACAGGGAGAGGATTAATGGAATGCATCACAAATAACCATTTAATCTCTCCCGAAACTTACTACATGCATTTATAATTACTGTGCAAACAATAATTTTATTGACACCAGTATTTCTCAACATAAAAGCAATATTGTGTCGAAATATATTTTTTCTCTCCATTTTTGTACATAAAACATTATGAAAGATGCATGCGTCATTAGATATTAAACTGTGGAAAGTAGACAGCCATCACTGAACCAGGTATTGTGTACATACATATCTGCAGATTTGGAAGGATTTAGCCCAAATCTGACATGGGACTGAGTAAATGTGAAAGAATACGCTCGTAGTTTTAGCATTAGAATATCGGGAAGCATTCCAGGCCCCTGTTTCACGACGACCTCCTAAAGTTATGAGCTACTGAAGTTATGGCCCAGTATATCACCTCCTAAGTTAAATGCTGATGTAAGAAGGGACTTCATAAACACTTGCTGTGAGGTTATAACTGGTTAGGACTGGTTTAGGAGCTCGTAACTAGTTAGGACACCATCGTGAAACGGGGACCAGATGTAATATTCTATTTTACATGTATGACATATCCAGATTTTACCTTGCTTTGAAGTATTATTTTTAATTTTATCATATATTCAAACTTTTCCAATCTGAATGTACGGTATCTACACTTGAAGTATTGACTTGTGATGAAGAGATGAATGACACCTATTAGTTGCAATGCATAAAGTTCAGTAAAAATATGGTACATATACAATGTCTTGTATGAAAGAACTAATAATGCAAAGCAATGCATATGAACAATGTTATGTTTTATAGACATCCTCGTACCCCAAGGGTACCTTTAATTACGTTCACACTTCACTGTGGTACTATGCAGTGAGTCCTGAGCGTAGTAAAGTATCCCTGTGTGAGAGGATGGTTTCATAGAGTGAATTGACATGTTATCATATAATGCATGGTCTTGGTTGACATATTACTCTGTATTAGAACATCTATTTTACATCCAAAACGATGTACTAGTGGTTTTGTGCGATTCAGAATAGGACATTTGGTTCCGATTTGTAAATGGCAATGTTTTGTTGTACCAATTTGGCCAGCTATTAACTATATAATTACGGCTGTCAATTTAGTTAATAATAGTCGATTTAGTTAGATCAGATATGATTGATTTATTACTTAATGTCACCCAATATATGACAAGATTAGATATATGAAAAAGTGGGCACCAATATTAATGTTGGCAACTACATGTACTAGTATCTTAGCCATGTGGCCATGTGTTTGTGTGGGTGTGTGTGTATTGAGAACAGTATTAGTTAAGTATGGTATTAGTTAGCAGTGGTTAATTAGACTGAGATTTCCCTCCCTCATTGATGCTTACCAACATTGCCTCATCACTTGCCGCGTATCACAAGCAATGCTTACAGATCGAGTCCCTGAAACATCCCAAGTGATGCCTACAGATCTGAAACATCCCAAGTGATGCCTACAGATCTGAAATATATCATGTCATGCCTACAGATATGAAACATCACATGTCATGCCTACAGATCTGAAATATCATGCCTCATGCCTACAGATCTGAAATATATCATGCGTCATGCCTACAGATCTGAAACATCACATGTCATGCCTACAGATCTGAAACATCACATGTCATGCCTACAGATCTGAAATATATCATGCGTCATGCCTACAGATCTGAAATATCACATGTCATGCCTACAGATCTGAAACATCACATGTCATGCCTACTGATCTGAAACATCACATGTCATGCCGATCTGAAATATCCCGAGTAATGCCTACAGATTTGAAATATCGCATGCAATGCCTACAGATCTGAAATGATGCTATACCTGTGTGTTGTGCAGATAGTAGTATGAGATTAGACCATTTCTGTAGCTCAGTCACCATCCTCTAAAAACAGGCTCACTCACTGATCCTTCATACGCTACATCTTTTTAGAAGTACCGTAATACCCTTATTTGGAACCCCATTCTGAAGGGTGTTGACATGCGTTTTAGTCTAAAAATATAGATCAATCCAAGCACACGTAACTTGCCTTGTCGCACATTTCGTCATGGCAATGAAATGTTGTGACTAAGAGAAGCGCTCTGATTGGCTCAATCTATGACCTTTATATTTTATTCATCTGTGTACCGTATGTTTATTAGCCAATGAGCTTGTATTTTTAAGGAGAGAAGTGCACCCGCCCTCGTGTGTACCGGGTATACTGGCCTGGTAATCTGAAAGGGTCACATGCTCATGTTTACATTTGTTTTTTATGTATAGTATATTAAGATATATATCCAATATATACTAGGTGTAAGTAAAATGTTAGTCATTTGGCATTGCTAAACAAAATGGTTAAGATATTGGAAAACGTGTAAAAAATGTATTTTCTACATAACATTTTGTTATAGATAATAGAATACCTGTGATAAACTTTATAGGATGCATGTTACACAATTTGAGATTTTACCCTAATGGTTCAGTACTTCCTTTTGCAGCACAGTATTAGTACTGAGGATATACCGTAACTAGTGGTTAATACTAGTTGATTATTTAGATACTGTACAACACTTGAATTACATGGATGTAGATTACACATTTGCGAGAAAAAAAGATGAAGTTAACTTTTGCTGCCTTCAACAGTGAAGACTGTTAAAAGGACTAGATCCTCAAATTGATACTTACCTCCATATTTAGCGTATAAATATAGGGGATAAATAAAATATGAAATACTGCAAAATTGCTACTTCAAAGAAATCTTGACTCTTGTAGCATTTAAACTGTTTTCCCAGCTTGCCAAATGATTTGTTTGTCACAGTTTGCGAGATGTTCAAAGTGGATGTATATAGAGCCCTGTGTGGTCAATCCTTGGTCAAAGTTATGTGCCCTGTGTACATGCTTTGTCAAGTAAAGTACATGTCATTAACAGTAGTCAAATCAATATGTACTAGAATCAACTACTGGTAGTTATGGATTCACATGTTATATCTGTCTGAAATGTTAGGTCTGCACACTTCTTTCATATCACATCTCTGGACATTTTTGTGAAAAGTAATAATAATAATAATAATAATAATAATAATGCGTATTAATAATGCGTATTAATAATGCACTTATTCCACCAACTTAACAATTGGTATGGTTTTAAAATGTATTACAGATAGATATATCATACTGTCCAGTAGAAAAAGTGAAGTTTGAATGACGATCATTTTTGTACATTATCAGTCATGTTGTAATATTCAGTACTTTTATTTTCATATTCATCTAAAGATAAATCGGGAGAAGATATAAATAGTTACTGATAATATAGTGGACATATAAGGTCAAGAACGTAAAATAAACCATAAAAATTACTTTAAATATTTATACCGACTCGAGCCTAAGAATATAATCCCACGACATTGAAAGATAATTACCAAGTGGCTGTGTGTCAATATTAATTAATAACAAGAACTTAAAATTAATCTCCCAGATTTATAGATAAAACATCAATAATTAAATATCCATGGTCATAGTGACCTAGGTACTCTTAATCATCAGTATTTTCTGCTTTGGCTGTTGGCATGTTCATACGTACATGTATGTTAAAACTGTTAAACCATGGCATCATAGAAGATGCTTCCCTCACTCAAGGCCGCAGATGTATCTTGTTAGTGGCGACTTTTATGTTGGCAGCCACCATTGCTTATGGAATGTTCCAGCTGCTAGCCAAAATTAAGCACCACTCGTGTCTACTCTCATACTCTCGTAATCAAGCGACTAATTATTATGTTCAAACATGTTTCATTAGGCAATGTGTTTTCGTCCATATTGTACTCATAACATATTTTCCTCTAGTCAACTTACTAACTTACTAGTCGACAGGTGCAAGAATCAAGCTTCCATTTCCATTTGTGTTTTTAATATTATTTTTGATGATAATATTGTAGACTAGTAAATTAACAAGTGTGTCTGCATTAACCCTCTCCCTGCTGCAGGCAACTTGAGATGCTCTAAAGAGCAGTGTCTGCACCTAATCCAGCAAGGAGAGGGTTGATATGGGCAGTGTAATGTTCATTGGCATTAGCTTTATTATTATGCACCATATAACCTGAAACCAATTGTAACTTACCGATGGTTAATTTATAATCAGAATTGTTTTTAGGGTAAATTGATAGCCCTTTTAGATTTTCCTGTTTACTATGTTCATTTTATTTTTTTCTCTTTGGAATGTCTTGATGTATACAAGCTGGTACTATTGTGGTGTGGTTTAAGTTTTTAAGAACTTTGACGTTTCATGTGTGACGATCTTGCTGATTTTGTACTTAGTTTTATTATCATTTCTTTATTTGTTAACTCCATGTAGAAACTGACTAACCTGTTTTCAATTGTTGACATGATGTATCCATGAAATTTTATTGTAATAAATCCTCAAGAACTATTTACGTTTTAGATGTTCTTTTCTGCTGTGTCATACACTGCCAACCAAACAAGATATGGGTTCTTATGTGGGTAAGATATGGGTTCTTATGTGGGTCATATTCTATTTTTAGACATGTCCGGTTTAAGAGATTCAGGTGATAAGCTACATGTCGTTTTGTTTACGTGTATTACGTTGTATCCCGATCTATCACATGTGGACAATGCTGAACAACATAATTCATCTCTGAATTGAACAGAACTTTAAGCACATGATCTGTATTAACGACATAATTCTCTGGAATTTAGTCAATCCAAGGACTAGTACTCATGTTCACCAGTAGTTGGTAAATTAAAAAAATCGACCTGACCTACTTACATGCCCCAATTTACTGAAAAATCTTTAATGACCACCATTAATGTGAACATCAAGGATGGTGACCTTTCAATACTCTGACCTCCAAAGGTGATGACCTTTCTCCTAGCTGTCCGCTTTAGTTGATATTACATTAAATAACAAAGTTCAAGAAATATTGTTTCAGGGAAAATTTATTCAAAGTATGATTTGTGTATACATAACATAACATCTTGACATGGTCTCACATACAACTATAAAACTTGCCTTCATCTTGCGATGGTTCAATAGTATTGCTTTTCCTCAATGTATTTGGCATTTCAATAATGAAAACAATTGATACGATTTCTAGAATTCTACAACATAACTGTACCATGTCCAGATGTCCGAGGTTATTTCATGCAAACCATCAGCTACCAAGTTCTCTGTGTATGCTATGCACGTACGTATAATATTTTAAAAAGCACCATTTAAAAAAAAATATATTGAGTTAGCTTTGTAAACGATTGTTCGCACTGTGGGACTAAATAAACCCCTTTCCACACGTATTATTAATAAGTAATAATAACTCTTTCTGTGCTGGATTAGTCAGCATCAGTGTTAGGGTTAAGTATACAAGAAAGTAGAATGGTGGTTAAGAATCCAAATGGATGACAATTTTGTTCAAAAAGAAAAGTGGAGAAAGAATTGTTAACACTGAAAATACTATGACTGAATGGAATTTGAAAATCGGTGTTTGATAAATATTCAGGACAAAAAGTGATTCGATGCCGAGACATATACATGAAAATAGAGCCTTTAAATAGAATTGAAAAGGGGTGGGTAGGGTGGTGCTTTCTATTACCTGAATTAAACTTTTTATGATTCGTTGTTTCTATTTTACGTTGTATCATGCAACTGTTGATATAGGGGTACGGGTACATTTATCATTACACCAAAATTAAGAATAAACGAGTGAAATATGAAATATAATATCTATGCAGGAATCTCGGTCAGTTTGGACAATACAGGAATTGTGATTATTTTAGACCCATATGTAAATTAGTTTTACAGAACTGGTCATGGATCCCAGTATTAGTAGTGTCGGTCCCTAGAACCTACCTGGGAATGTACTAGCTATGATACACACATCCTAATAACATTACAATATCATCGCACTCATTCATATCTTCACACAAACACAAAACACACATTTGTAAACCGAGTTTGATCTGCCAGTTACACTTCCGGAAGTTTTGCGTCTCCGTTATTTCTACAATGAAGATTTGACAGTACCTGCTTGCATGTCAGTAATTAATAAGTCACTCGATTGGAATTTGAAAATATTGGCTCCAAATAAAACATGCAGTGCATTGATATTGATTAGGTCAAATGTCAAAGTTCAAGTGTAAATTGAAAAGCCACTCCAAACCTACTAATCAGGCCCTGAGATTACGTAACTTTCTGAGTACGACTTTTTGAGTACGATTTCATGCTCAAGCTCAGAATGTATATGACGTTTAATGAACAAAACTTTGAGTTGAGCATGGAATCGTACTCAGAAAGGTTTCGTAATCTCGGGGCCAGGTAACCATTGGTTATGCAAAGCAGCAATCACAAAACAAACAACTGCAGATTTTATATGGATCTGATGATGATAAGAACATTTTAAAACGGTAAGTGCAAAGGTCGCATGAAGAATTCTGAATGGCAAATAAATACATAGTTAAAATAAGTTAAATCGTAAATGCTTTGTTGTAAATAATAAGGCAAACATTATATGAGATTTCTGTTTAAATATAACAACAGATTCCTTCGTAAAATGTTGAAATTACATGTATATTTAACTGTAGACAAACACTACAGACAAGCATGATTAATAATAAAAATAAAAATATACTGTAATTAATGCAATTAGCACCCTGGAAGATTAAAAAAGATGGATACCAAAGTGGGACAGTAGAAGGGAATAGTTATTAATTTAGCTAGCAGAACTCTGTTAACATCACTGGTGATGAAATTCTTCAGGCCCCGAGATTACGAAACTTTTCTGAGTAAGATTTCATACTCAACTCGGAATTGTGTTCATAAAACGTCATGTGACGTCATAGTCTGAGTACGGTACATTTTTGTGCTCAGAAAGTTTCGTAATCTCGGGGCCTGGTCTTGAAGCTCTCACATCTACTACAAGCCCATAATGATTCTTGTAGCGATCTCTTATACATGGTGACCAGACGCTCATGAGAATGCTATGGTCTCGTAGTGAATACAGTATGTAAGCTCCGAGAAACGATACCCAGCATTGAACTACGCGGAAGCCAGGAAGCGGTTGGCAATATCACAGAGGTACTGGTTGTACGTAATTAGTGGGGTGGGCCACTAACTACTTCAACTACAGTAGTTTTATCAGACATGTTTTGGTGAAGAATATAAATACAGAAAAAAATATAAAACCACACTTAAATACCGGTACATGTATGGTGTATATACAGTTTTCATTTAGAAATGAAAAAAACAAACATTACATCATCAAATTAAAGGCATTAATAGTCAGATAAAGATAGACTTAGGACACTTGTGAACATTAATAAAGCACATAACACACAAGAAACTCATAATGCAATAAATGTTAATATTTATTAGCTCTCTCCATGCTGACGGCAACTGGAGATGCCCTAACGAGCAGTGTGTTAGTGTGTGGCCAATACAGCAGGGAAAGGGTTAATAGTGTGCTGAAAGAAAGCAACTGGTTTGAATTGCTAGTAGTGTTAGCAATATGTAAAAAATATATTTGATTATTATCAATTATTAGTCCAAGATGAACATGTGTTCAAGGAACAGTACTAATCTATGCATGAATGTGTTACTACTACTCAGGATACTCACTGGAACACATCAAGATACACACTCATGAACACATGTTAGAGGTCACAACAGTTCAGAGAGGTCATGTCAGTTCAGAGAGGTCACACCACTTCAGAGAGGTCATGTCAGTTCAGAGAGGTCATGCAAGTTTTTGTATGATCCTATCCGGAAGATTTTTTTGCTTTGGTTTGAATTGGGGTTTAGAGCCGCTTTCAAGATTATATCATTCATATACCACGGCTTGTCAGTTTTTTAAGTCATGCAAGCTTCTATATTAGTTTAGTTGAGAGAGATCACACAAGTTCATGCATCATCCAAAGCCACCCCAGTACGTGTATGACCTGGGGCCATATGTGCAGAGGTCGCACAAGGTCTTGTATGACACTAGAGGTCGCACGGTCGTGTATAACACTAGAGAGGTCATGCAAATCTATATTATTGAGGCCACACAATTACACGTATGACCAAAGCGAGGTCACACGTTCATAGAGTTCACATGCAAAATTGCTTATGACTTTACAGATATCATGCAGGGTAATTTGAACTTAGTGAATTCAGATAAGGTGGAGTATGACCCTTCAAACGTCATTCAAGATCGTGAGTGACCCTAGAGATGTCATGCAAGGTCATAGACTCTTCAGATGTTATTCAAAATCGTGAGACTATAAGTATAAGTATCATGCAAAGTCATATTTTACCCTAGTGATAATGAATGAATGAATTAATGTTTTACGTCGCGGTGGGAATATTTCACCCAAGCCAAAGGCGACGACTAGAGTTTAGATACGGTTGTGTACAACTCTGCAGATGTCATTTAAGATCATGAGTGACGCTATAGATGTCATGCGTAGTTGTGTATGCCATTAGAGATGTCATGCGCAGTCGTGTACGACCCTAGAGATGTCATGCGCAGTCGTGTACGACCCTAGAGATGTCATGCGCAGTCGTATACAACCCTAGAGATGTCATGCGCAGTCGTGTACGACCCTAGAGATATCATGCGAAGTCATGTACGACCCTAGATATGTCAGGCGCAGTCGTGTACGACCCTAGAGATGTCATGCGCAGTCGTGTACGACCCTAGAGATAGCATGCGAAGTCGTGTACGACCCTAGAGATGTCATGCGCAGTCGTGTACGACCCTAGAGATGTCATTCGCAGTCGTGTACGACCCTAGAGATGTCACGCGCAGTCGTGTACGACCCTAGAGATATCACGCAAAGTCATGTATGGAGTGGGAGCTAGGAGATGACTTGGGGGTCAGACAGTCTGAGGGATGGAGGTGGACCGAGTCGTCCATCAGCGGAGACGACAAGTTGCTGTGAGTGGACGCCTGGTGCGACATCCTGCCGTGCTTCGCTGAGCAGCTGCCACCCACCGGCGCCAGGAACTTCTCCAGCTTCTCCACACACGCGTCCTGGTAGTCGTGCACCCACCTACAACAGAGACATGTCACGTGTAAGTAACATAACTAACTTTTTTCTTTCTTTTTCTTTTTTTTTTGCAATTTGGGGTTTAGAGTAGCTTTCTAGATTATTTCACTAATATCGCAACTTGTCAGTTTAGGGCAGGAGGAAACCTTTAACATTCGTAGTGCTGAATGTTGCAGTAAACCTGTGAGCTGGTACTGACAACACCAAGGATGATAACTGCATTGCCACAGGCAGCACATCCTATCAATATTGAGTCAGAAAAGTAACTTTCGCAAACATTGACGCCGGGACGGGATTGGAAGCTGGAAATATAAGTAACTACAGGCCTGTGTTTCTACAGTGCATATCGAGGTTCTAAAACACTGTTGCCGATCACCCACCTGACGCTGTTGAACCTGACGACGGCCCTCATGTCCTGCGGCAGCTGCTCCAACGGCGGCCACTCGAAGTCGTCCATGATGGGCACGATGTTGCAGTTGCTCTCCAGCGCGGCCACGATCTCGCGGTGCACCCAGTCCTCGCCACTCTCGTCGTCCATGCAGCGGTCCAGAGAGTTGGGGGTCAGGATGAGGATGAAGTTGCGAGACATGTGGATGCTGAGGAGGAGGTTCTCGTCAAACTTGCCTGCGCGCAGTCGGTCGATGTCCAGGAACACGGAGAAGCCTCGGAGTTGAAGGTGGACCTTCAGAAGGCTGGGATAGAGAGAGTATAGGGTGAGTGAATATGGAGTTTTACATCACTGCAGGAATCTTTCACCAATTTGCTGACAAGAGGGTGTAGCGCGTGAGGCATCCTGTCTAGGCACAATTTGGCCTCAAGATAATGAAACACTATTCGTGCAAACTCATTTTCAACTCAAGGTTTTGTTCACAAATACCCATATAAAATTTTAGGTTGAGCTGAATAGGCTACGGTATGATATGTGTCTAGGTGTGGTTATTTGATCTTTAGATCTTTCCTTACCAAGAGTGCATGTTTACATGATTTTTGGGTTGTGACGTACCTGGCCAGCTGAGATCCGTTGGTGCGTCTGTAGGACAGGAAGACGTCGTTGGCTCGGACTGCCCCACTGCCACCCACACTGGCCATCAGATCCACGGCCATCGACAGGTTCTGACGACTTGAGTGGACGCTGGACAGATCTGCAAAACAACATCCAACATATATTATTATTATTTTTTTTAATGAAATTAGGGTTTACAGCTGCTATCAAGATTCTTTCACTTACATCATGGATTGTCAATTTAGGGGGAAATCTACAACATTGAATACGGATTTGAACCTGGGGCCTTTGGCGCCGAGGTCCAAACGTTCAACCATTGCGCTACCACCCGTCCCCGCAGAGATTTAGATATCGCTAGTCCATCAACTGAGTGCCTGCTCCTTGCTTCATATTTCACTTTAATTTCATCATTTGTTTTACATAAATGAAACTTCTGTAAACATTAATGCTTAACTTCTCGAGATCTGAATAATACCAACTGATACCAATTGGAACAAACTCCAGCTGTGTTTATGAAACAAGTAGATCACTTGTGACTAAGAAAATACAACACTAGGTCTGAGAAATTGAGGCAGTCTGAGAAATTGAGGCAGTACTTAATGCTATATTTGTCAATAAGTGTAATCATCTCGCACTGCCATAAAATAATCCCTGACAAAAAGCTCCAGGATGTTGGATGTTCCAATATTTTAACCTTGCTGTAATAATTAATATTAAAAAAACATGGTTCTACAGCTATGACATCTACAACCACCTCCAGCATGGAGAAGGTTAAAAAGCCAAGAGACAGCATCAAGACTCACCGTCAAGGTTGTGGATGATCTTCCGCCGGTGAATACTGTTGGTTATCGCGCAGTCGTATCGCATCTCGTCCTCGGTCAGACATCGCAGCATGAACTTGTCCACGCCCTGCCGCAGCATGAAGTACGTGTACTGAGAGAGGTCAGGGTTCAAGCTCATCAGCCACGTGTCCATGGCTGTCGGGTCACACGACGAATAGTCTGCCGAGATCTTCAGAGCCTTTAACTCGCGCATGAACCTGGCGGCGGTGAAATAACATTTGAAATGTAATCCTTTCTTTGAAAGTAAATAAAATATTTCAATTTAACCCTCTCTATGCTGGAAACAACCAGAGGCCCTAAAAAAGAGTGGCTGTGCCTAATCCAGCAGGGAGAGGGTTAATCCATTAATATTAGGGGGGGAAATTAAAGGGAGTGTTGCTTAGATATTTAGGTAAGGAATGGCGTCATGTCTGTGCCCAATCCAGTAGGGAGTGTTAAAAGTTTGATAGAGAGGGTTAAAAGTGTGACCTGACCTTTTTCTAGAGACGCTGGAGGCCATTTGAAGTCCATCTCGCAGGTCTTCGTCGGTCAGTATCAGCAACAGGTCACCGTCCACCCCTTCCTCCTCGAAGATAGACGAGTACTTAGTGAACCCAACCTGAAAGGTGAGGAGAATAATACATGAGAAATATGTCACATTTCTCACAGGGAAAAAAAGATGAAAAATGTGATTTATTTGGTCAGGTAAGAGAAAGGGATCAGTTCAAAAGTTCTCTCTGTATATGTTTTTGTTTTTTGAATTGGTGTTTAAAGTGACTAAGTCGCTTTCTAGAATCTTTCACTAATATCACGACTTTTCAGTTTAGGACAGGAGGAAACCCACAACATCCGTAGCGCTGAATGTTGCAGTAAACCTACGAGCACCGGCTGGTACCGACAAGACAAAGGATGATAACTGCATTGCCATTCTACAGTCAGTGCATCCTATCAATATCGTGTCAGAAAGGTAACTTTCGCGAATATTGATGCCGGTTTTGTGGTGTGGTGTGGTGTGGTGTGGTGTAGTGTGTGTGTGTATCGATATACCGTATATTCTCTATTAATACGGACCCTCTAATAGTTCGGACACCTAAATTAATCGGCGAAAATAATTTATTTCC
>JAVCKZ010099790.1:0-11040 GCA_034780755.1 Lepetodrilus elevatus | reverse complement strand
TGACTAGTCTGGATTTCCACCAGTTTTTATAGTGCTAGTTCACTTAGAATATCATGTCGCAGATAGAACAATGATATATACCCCACTCAGACACAGTATACTGACTCCGAGTTGGCCAGTCCGTGCTTTACCCCTTTAATGCTGAGCGCCAAGCATGGAAACAACAAGTACCACCTTTTAACGTCTTTTGGCATGACGCGACCGGGGATCGAACCCACGACCTTCCGCACACCTATATACTGATATAAGCAAGACGTAGATTTTCAACGTAGATTTTCTTTGGCAGCACAATATGAAAACAAAAGCAGCGTTCAAGAATACTCATGTTTATTAATCCCTATTGTTCCCGAGTGAGTTAGGTCTACACTGGACTGAATTCCCTGTGCACGGAGGACAAAAACATTGAAGATAAGTTGTGGCCTGTGAAAATCACGACAATGGAAGTTGCCACGTTATAGGGTACCAGTTATTGCACACAGGCATAATGTGGCCACGTTCATACAGGTTAACTCTAACATGGCTAAACAGCAGTCCTTCTACAGGTGGCGCCATAGGCTTAGTCAAATGGTTATCATGTACAAATCACATGTATCTATTAGATGCATCTCTTTTAAAGAGAGTTGAAAAATATATCTCTCCTTTACAGTTCATGCCTCAAATAATCAAGCTGGTCTGCAACAAATGATTAGGTCATGTACACACAGACATTTCTTTAGTTTTCGTACTACTTATTCTAAAACAAACATTTCTGCATATTTAGTTCATAAAATTGAAAACATTTTTGCTAAATAGGAGGTATTATTATTCAAAATATAAACATTTCTGCATATTCGTTCATGAAATTGACAATTTTGGAGGAATTAAATTGAAACCATTGTTCAACATGTGGCTACCAACACTAAATCTATCATACAGTTGCACCACAAGAAAGCCATTTTCCAAAGCCAAAAATATACACATTGGTTAGATTCATCAATAATATCTGCATATTTTGCTTTTATACATAAATACCTATTCTTATATCGAACTACCCAGAGCTACAAGTGCCAAAATACGTCATCTTACTATTATAATAATAATGGTTTCATGGAATATGGTCCACTAATATAGCTATCAGTTTTATCACATACTGTTAGAACTATGCATATGTAGCAGTTTCCTTCATGCACCGAACTATTCTTAATCACAGACCAGACTAAATTGACATCTGTCGAGATCACGACGTGACAATATGAGCTGATGAAATGACTTGTTTGTAATTGATATTGTATCCTCGAAGCGAAATGCTCGTATATTTTAATTAGGAATAAGCAATAATACTTTTTCACAAAAAAAATGGAAAGGCAAAAAAAAAAACTACCACCATGTTACAGTGAAATAATACTCGTTGTAATTATTATTCTGGGTGAACAAGAAAGGAACCAGCATCAAAATGTTATGCGTACTACACGATTGGATTAATATATCCGACCTATGACCCTTTGATTTTAGCCTATGGATGGTACCCTAGGTGTACGACAACTAGAAAAACACTCGCGCACACATAGCTATACTGACTAGATAAAATATAAAATGCATAATTTAAAACTGAATAAAGCTAAGTGGGTCACACTCTGACCTCTAGACGAATAGTATGGAATGACCTTGACCCATGACTCGCCAGGGGGGAGCCAATGTTAGCTAGGGTGGGGGATAGGGGTGATGGGAGAATGATGTGAAATGTGAATTGTTTTCTCCGTAATGACGATAGTGAAGATGAGTCAGGAAAATAATCTCATATAGTTTCAACGTGACTGTGACAAGATCTACATGTCGTATGCGAGTAATCGACACAATATGCGAGTAATCGACACACTATGCGAGTAATCAGCACATCATGATGGCGAACGATGACACTAAGTGATGGGTTGTATGTATGACCACTAAACGTGGGATGAGCGTTTTTATCTCGCAGCAAAAAATATTACTAATTTATTCATCCGACCCGGAACTGAATTTAAATTTACGTGTTTCGAAGATTCAGGTATATGCTTCAATGAGAATACATCAATGAGAATACATCAATGGGAATATGTCGATAACACAAGGACAGGCTATGGGGGAAAAGGCAGTGAAATAGTCCATGATTCTGAATACATGATATGGCAAACACCAAACCCACTTTGCACAACAGTAGTTTACTCCTAACATAAATATTAAATAAACAATGATAAACTAAGACAATGCAACTTGTCCATGATAAACGACGACAAGTGATTTGCCCGCGTTACAAACAATGACGAGCCACGTGTCGACATTAACCCTCCAACTGGACTCGGCATCTCCGGTTGCCGCCACCAACAGGGAGAGGGTTAAAACGAGCGACCCGCCAAGGGTTAAACCGAACGACAAAAACGGCCTTGTCCAAGCTTAGCAACGACAAGCGACTTGTCCACATTAAAAACAAGTACCTTGTCCACGGTTAAACAATGACAAGTGAAATGTAATGTTAGAGAATATATAGCTTCCTAACACGGCTAAGTAGCAGAGTCAGAGTGTTCCCATATACAAATACATAATATATATTTATATATATAATAATATAAAAGACCTCTAACAGCAACAGGCAGCTACAGCACTCACACTGTACGTGGTACAGAGAGATGACGCACACATTCTCTAATCAGACCACACTCATAAAGATATCAAACATGATTAAGAGAGATCAAAAATAAAGCCAATTCACCCGAATTATTAAACGCTAAGGTATCTCGTTTGTACTTCACATAATATATATGGGAGTTTTATGAGCTGTCGATAAAAGTACATTCTACATACGCCTTGTGGTTACGGATATGTTAATGGAGAAAACGGGAAGGAAAAAATCTACTATATATAGTGGACTACACGTATGAAATCTGCATTTACACGATGAAATTTGACAAAGGAAAAAAATATATATCGAGTAAAAACTGACTGACTTGGTACAGCAAGGATTATAGTGCATTCCTTCAGATTGACAGGTCAGAGGTCATTGTAATTTAGGAAAATACAATATTCTCTCCGGTTGACATTACACATTGAGCAACGATGCGATGAACTCGTCCCACCTCGGAATATCCGGTCCGCAACCCGCGGAACAATCGCAGCAACATGCGATCACCATAGTAATGAAAATGTCCGCCCAGTCGGTCGCGGTACTGCGGTTGTCCCACCGACAGGAATCGTATCGCTCGGAGAAGGATCCGAGTTCATCGCGCCAAAGAACAAGCGCGTCGCAAATCCTAGCCATTGCATCGGTAATAAATATATACGTGTGTTATATAAACTACAACTAACAGGGATTGACCCGAGTAGTATAATAATAATAATAATAATAAGGAAAACTCCAAAAAATCTGACAACATTCACACACTCATCATGATGTCAACACACTTGAAAAAAAATAGGTGGAGGAAGGACTGAACATAGAAAACCACCCAACGATCATCAACAATGAAAAAATTCCTGAATAATTAAATAGTGTTGGGGAATACATCGAGACACTCCTAAAGCAAGTCAGGCTGCCAACACTAACAAATGTGCGCACAAACTGAACATGTAACCACCAAGATTGCGTTTAAATAAAAGTCGTAAAAGTGTTAACTCTCTGGGTACTGGGGAGGGGTCACCACACAATGTTGCTTAGAAAGGGGACGATAATTTCCTGGAGTGCGGGCCTCGTACAAATATAGATTTACTCTTCTGTATTATACAATTTCATTACAAATTTTATACATAATAGATCATTTTATACAAGCATCATTTGACAACAAAAATGTCATTATTCACAAGAGTAATTGCAAGTGAAACTCATTTTCTTCTCCTGAATTAAGTACAAGTTTCTGGTCTTCTTTCCACAGAATGATCATTACGCTACGTCATTGTATGGGAGCTGCAACCCTCATATGGGAGATACAACTCATATGGGAGCTACAACCCTCATATGGGAGATACAACTCATATGGGAGCTACAACCCTCATATAGGAGCTACAACCCCTCGTCTGGGAGCTGCAACCCTCATATGGGAGCTACAACCCTTGTATGGGAGCTACAACCCTCGTATGCGAGCTACAACCCTCATATGGGAGCTACAACCCTCGTATGGGAGCTACAACCCTCGTATGCGAGCTACAACCCTCGTATGGGAGCTACAACTCTCATATGGGAGCTACAACCTGTATGGAAGCTACAACCCTCATATGGGAGCTATGGTACAACCCTCATATGTGAGCTACAACCCTCACATGTGAGCTACAACCCGTGTATGGGAGCTACAACCCTCATATGGGAGATACAACTCGTATGGGAGCTACAACCCTTGTATGGATGCTAAAACTCTTGTATGAGCGCTACAACCCTTGTATGATAGCTATAACTCTCATATGAGAGCTACAACATTCATAATGGAGATAGAAACCTCATATTGGAGATACCACCCCCCATATGTGAGCTACAACCCTCGTACGGGAGCTACAACCCTCGTAGCGCTACAGCCATTCTGTGGAGCGCGACCCTAGAGGCTATCGCCCAGAGCGAGTCGACAGTTAATCGTACGTCTCGGGGCAAATACGCCCTCCTATCCCAAAATCAAGAAATACAAAACATTGCAAAGCCCTACCAATGACCACCATCTCCCGATCTGGAAACTGGATATAAAAATGGCAATAGTTTTACGATACAGGGTATGTACAGCGAGCGTGTGAAAACGATGACGCGAGATGATGTGAAATGATGACATCATTCAATGAATACAAACAGAACGTCAAATGCCAAATATGCGATACACGAATCTGCTAATTTGTGCTTTGGTTCTTTCAGAGTAGCTGGACTGGCAGAAGCTGTGTTTATATCAATACCCCACCCCACTCCGGTGTAGTACAAGACCATTAGTAGAATCTCCAAATGTTCTTCATTGTCATTGTTAATTTCCCCAAATGTACTTCAATGTGAGTAGCTTTCTCCCGATATAATCATTATTTTCTTCAGTTTCATAAGTGTACAGTATTTTCCATAATTTCTCCGAATGCAAATATTTTCGGTAATTTCACCCCAAACAAATACATGTACAATATTTTCCATAGTTTTTCTCCTAATGTAATACAGCATTGCCAATATGCGAGGGATAAAATATCAAAGTATCCAACTTCCATCACAGAGAAAGACAACCTGAAGTCCTGGGTATCCTTTCACAAAGCTCTCGAATCCGCCGAGAGACGCTCTCTTTGCATTGCAGTGTATTATCTACCTGCAAAGACGGCATTACAGTGGATAAAAGAGCTTTGTGTAATGATACGCTCTGAAGTCCTGGATATCCTTTCACAAAGCTCTCGAATCCGCCAAGAGACCATCGCTATGGTGTTATGGTGGATAAGAGAGCTTCGTGAAATGACAACCGGGCTACTAAAGGCGCCCACGATGGCTACTACCAGACCACGGCAGCTACTGCCAGACCGCCGCTGAGGAAAGACGCAAAGACGCACAGGAGCAGGCGAGAACAATGTAATGCTTCAATAGTGAAAGACCTGTAATACTGGCGTGTAAAAAATATATGTGCTACACTTCTCCAAGAGCTCGGCTACTATCTGCTGCCTCACGCACAAACATGCACACACATACGAAACACGCACACGCTATGAAAAAGGGTGGGCGTGGGTAGGAGGGGGGGGGGGGAGAGATTTGCGTTAAAACTTGTCCGCGTTTGGCAATAGACTCGGTGCAGCAAGCTACGCCACAAGAACCAAGTTCGTGATAAAACCTGAGGTCAAAAGCTCGCTGCTTATCTTGTATAATCACCAAACTTGATATGACAGATATTATAATATAATATTGATATAATATAAGATATTTCACCGAATTCACTAAATACTACATAGATATAGTTAATAGTTAGTCCACCAAATTCATCAATGCTATCCTATATAGATTAAACTTACAATCTTACAATGAGTCCTCATTCCAGTTAATCTTCAAAATTAAACATAAAGTTTCTAAATTTAACTAATATTTGGCGAAAACACTCAATTTTAACTTTGGGACAACTAAGAAATAATAATAATAATAATAATCAGGCTTTGGCACAAATTGTGTGAAATCCTTCCCGCTATGTGGTCATTATACAAGGTAAGCATTTAAGGCAACTGTTTCTTGAGCTACGACATTTGCAGTTATGTCCAAGGAGACACGTGGCCGTCGAGAGTGTAGACACAGCATGCATCGGCGCTCGACACACCTCGTCACCGTAGCAACACTACAAAGGCTGGGCCGTAAATACAAAAACCGTCTTTACTTGTACTTGGAATTCAAATCATTCAGCCATAGGCGACGATAAATACTTTCATGAACATTACAAGCAGCCGTTTCATATTCCAGGGGAGATAACTTAGCAATCGTCCGAATCATTTCATCGATTATGGTGTCCTTACGCAGGTCAGAAAAATAATTTTCTGATTTATCATTCGGGCGAATCAGTTCCGTTATTTTTTTGTTCACCGAGATTCAATTTCATTCAAGACATACATGCCCAATCTACACTCTCCAAAAATGCAAAAACTTCCCGAAATCGAAATGGACACAAAAAGTCAAATTGCCCAGTTTCAAGACTAAATTAGAGACGAAAAAAACTCCAAGCTCGATCTAATCTACAAGGCTATAATTAAGAACTACGATGATATTAAATACCATGGTGATTAATAAAATAGTTCTAACATCAAAATACATACACAGTGCACCAAACACATGCAAAAAAACGTGGGCAGTATAGAATGCTCTGTGATGTCGATACAGTATTTCCATACAACACCAATACAATAGCAATACACAATCACCTTGAAAAATACATCGATTCCATTAATTTCAAACATTGTCTATCCTATAAAAATATCATATAGTCTCTCAGCTTGCATCAGTAGCAGATTCCTGGATATTGGACATCCAGTCAACTAGCCCCCATCAAATTTGGGCCAAAAATCACAGACATATTCACTTGTTCTACATTTGATTTCATGCTAAAATACATGGCTATAATGTCTTTAAAAAGGTTTAACCCTATAAAATACGCTACAATACCCCAGTCAACATCCACGTAATAATTACAATAAAAGGGTAATTATATTAGTCCAAACACAAGCAAAAAACAGTCTTTGCGAGAAGAGTAGAGGGGGGGAAAAAAAACATTTCTTACGGCTGACAACAAAACCACAAATAACCGAGATAACAAGTTTCTAGCTAACAAGTTTAAAATGCAAACTCAATGTGTTTCAGATCAACCAACAAAGCGACACAGCGACGACGGTCGTCCAGGGTATCCGGGCAACAGCGCTACAGCCAATCAGGCGTCGTCCAGGGTATCCGGGCAACAGCGCTACAGCCAATCAGGCGGCTCGTACTAAGTCTATCACAACCTGCACGCAGATTCCGTGTAAAGTGCAGGAGCCACACACGACGCGCTATGAGACAGTTCGAAATACATCTTGGTCGACTTGGGGAGCCGTGTTGCAGAGCTATTCCCGCGGGCCAGACCCACGTGCCTGTTATCGAGATAAGTATATCTGCTGTGAAAAGAGGATAAATATTCGAGGGACGTTTGTCGTCCAGTTGGATGAAAACAGAAAAACCATAAAGAAGAAAAGAAGAAAAAAAAAGAATGATGAATGAATTTGTGCTTTACGTCGCAGCGGGAATATTTCATCCAAACGCGACGGGGGAAGAAAAAAAAACGTTTATATATTTGGTGCAGGCAAGAAATAACAATCCTACTTCTTCGTATCACAAATCTGATAAAGCGGCGCAGAATGCCGTTCCCGAGCACTGCTTTCTCTATTTGGGAGGGGAATAATTGGCACGAGGAAGATCCAACAGTCGCCTCCCTTGGGCTGACCCAGCCACAGTCGTTTCTCACGCGGGACGTACACAATCACACACAGAGGAGTCCATTATCGCAAAATATACAGAGTAGTAATGCCCAGCGGCAGCAGCGTGTGGGTGGGGTGTGTGAAAAAGTCCAATCAAGGGGGAGACTACTCTCGTCGGATCCAAATGCATCCCACGTGGAGGCGAGGCGTGGCGAGGGTGGTGCTATCCCGCGAAGTACTGGTACTGCCGTGGTTTGATGGGACTGAGCTGGTACGTGGTATAGACCCCACCCGCGGCCGAGTTCAAGTAGCTGCCCGCGCCCGCCCCGCCACCCGCGGCATACTGCGGGTGGATCTGGGTGTGGTACGTGGGCATGCTGGACGTGTGCAGCACCGGGTGCATGTGGGCGGGCAGTGGGTGGGCGGTGTACTGCACGTGGCGCGGACTCTGGTGCGCGGGCGGGGGTGCCATTGTGGGTGAGAACGGCCCGTACTGGCCCACGCCCGGCGGGATGGCCATCTGCGGCTGCTGGTGCGCGGGCACGATATAGTGGTGGATGGGGCTTCCTTGCAGCGTGGGCCCGCGCCGGTACTCCCTGTGGGACAAAAGAACAACCACGTTAACAATGAATGATGAAAACATTACAGAAACTAACGTTTCAAAGCGAAAATAAGTACGTGATTATGGAGTTTAATGTCGCTGCGGAAATCTTTCACCTATTTGCGACAAAAAGCGAAAATGAAAAATATCCTGACAATTTATTATTTATGAAACATTCGTGTCCGAGAATATTGCATGCATAATAATTTTGATAAAATTGTGAAAGTTAACAATACCCAACACCTTTATAAATACTGAACGATTTACTGCTCAACGTCACTGTTGGAATCTTTCTCATATGCGATAACCCTACTGTTCATATACAATGAGAGTGAATTATTGTTTTATGTCACCCATACAAGACATCCAAAGACATTTGCAACTATATGTAATCAATATGTCGGAAATACGAAATTCAGCAGCTATCCTTACCTGTGAATCTCTACTTGTGACGCTGGATTCAGTAAGACCGGTTGGCCGATCTGCACGCTGGCTTGAACCGGAGACAGCTGATTGACGCTAGCGCCGCCCTGGTGGCGCGGGATGAAGTTGAGGTTCCCGGGGCGGTGTCGATGGGCCGAGGCGTGCGCCGCGCTGCTGCCGATCTGACTCCCGATCTTGAGGCCGGTGTTGGCGACGACCGACCGCACCGTGGGCGACACGTACGCCAGCTTCCCCTGCGCGGCGGCAGAGGACACCTCCACCTCCAGGGGCGGTAACCTGATTTCGTGCCTGGGGCTCCGCGTGCGAAACCTCTCCCCTCCTCCTCCGTGAGACATCGACAACATCTCCTTCTGTGGAATGTTGGCCACGTACGGCGCCACCTTAGCCTGCTCGCGGTGCTTCCGCGACGACCCGGACAGGCTCGGCGGCACGCAGGCTGTGGCGACGACGGATGACGAAGAGCTACCGCCACTGGCGCCGATGGCTTGGCTGCCGTACACGCAGTTCGTGCCATCGCTGGTGGCTCCAGCCAGGTCCTCATGTTTGATCGGCAGGAAGACGACTTTCTTCTTGCCGGAGGACGTCCCGCTCTCCTCCGTGTCGTCCTCGAGCCCGTCCTGCACCGTCACGCAGCTCACGTCACGTGGACACTGCGACACTGCTGCAAGTGTTATTATTATTACTACTACTGTGTATACACATTTATATAGAGCACATATCCAGAATAACTGCTCAAATGCACTACAAAGATCATCCATACATTTCGCTTTTAGTTTTTAGTTTTGTATTGAATGTCCAAGTACCAACCACAGGACGGTTAACATGTAGGATGTCCAAATTGAAACACTTTAAGGGGTGAAAAAGACAGTCTCAAAGTTCTTTAGCGATGGACTTGGAGAACTCACCGAAAACCTCTGTTGACGACGGCCCACTACTTCCGCTGCTGTTGACGATGGACGTGTTTTGAGCTCGTCGACCACTTCCTGTGTGCGACCTGGCAACAACAACAACAACAACATTGTACATATTCAGCAACAACAAAACGAAAAAAAAAATAAAGAAGCAAAATCGCAATATCCGTGGGGCATACGATATGTCAATTTACCAATTACGCTATCGATTGTATGTTTACATACCCCCGCGACTGTCGTGAGAGGTGTCCGGCACCGTCACTACTGTCGTCGTCGCTGTCGGAGCTGATGGTGATGACGCTGACAGCGGGGCTGGGGGTGTCGCGGATGACGATGGTGTGGCGCATGCTGGAGGAGGACACAGGCAGCTGTGAGGGATGCAGGGAGGTCGGAGGCCAGTCGGAGATCTGCAGCGTCTCGTCGGGACCGATGACCTCCGACTGTGGCGGCGAGTTCTCCTTCACCCGCTTCTTGACCGGCGAGAACTGCGTCGACGTCACTTCCTTGTTGTTCCTGTACGCACAGTCAAAACATTTCACAAACGTACACCAGTGAACGAGTGAATGAATTAATTGTTTTACAGCAGGAATCTTCCGTGAGTAAGTGAATTAATTATTCTTTTACGTCACAGCGGGAATCTTTCACCCATACGTGACAACAAATTAATAAATTATGCAATATCAAGAATAGTCCATTAAAAAAGGCCTATGTGCCCAACTTTTCGGGGAATCTAGCTATTAAAAAACAACAATTATAGACATAAATTTGTCTTTCTCTGGATAGATTTGTACAGCTGAGAAAAATCTGAAAAGACCCCCACAGGAACGCGGACCGTACCGTTGCTTGGTTTGTCTTTTACTGGACTGCGAAGAACTTTGCCTGCTGGAGAGGCCGTACGTTGAAGGCACCATACCAATGTTCCAATGCTGCGAAGTGGAGTTCTGTAACACAGGAAGGCATGGTAGACTTACAAAGGATTTTACCGTACACAGCGAGAGATTTGATTGATTGAATTAATGTTTAACGTCGCGGCGGGAATATCTCACCCATAGGCGACGACAAATCACAGCACTATCTGACTTATGACTCTTATCATGATTGTTTATGCTGTCCTATAGTTTGGCATGAAATACACTGACCCCCCTATTTCGTAGATTATCTCGGTAAATACTTCATGGAATGAAAAACAAAAAAAACTCCATTTTCTAATTT
>JAVCKZ010099779.1:0-11041 GCA_034780755.1 Lepetodrilus elevatus | reverse complement strand
TTGCTAATAACGTTCTAAAAAATGCTAAACTAGCCATTAGAAGAAACATGTCCTGGCACTGGAGATGTCCTTTAAGGCTTGTTGAGACTCTGCAATTGTTAAAACGCATGGTTTTCTATTGTTTTGCTGGTCCCTAGAACAGTTTCCCCTTGCAGTTTCAGTGTGAATATTCATGTGTTTCTATTATAAGGAGCGATCCGTTGTAGTGCAAACGCAGTGGGAACCATGGGAGTAACTGCGTTGGTTCTGAACGCGCCTTTAATCACGTTGCTGAATATAGTTGGTCAGTATATTGACGCCAAAGATATGAATTACTGTTATGTGAGTAGATATTGTAATAAATAATTGATGAGAATAAGTTGTGAGTATGTTTCACTGATTCTAGTCAATAAATATTCACATAGGAAGACAGTTTATGTATTGGGTAAAAGTACTCTTGTGTTATGCGAATTTGGATCCAAATAAATAAATTTCTTTCATCCACAATAGAACTTTGTACTCAAATATAAAATGTTGTTAAAGAAAATGTCAGAAATATATATATATGTTTGTAAATACTCTCTATAAAGAAGTATAAGCTTACAATCTTCATTGAATTTTCTTTAAAAGATCATGTATGTGTTTAAATGGTAACTTGCATCACAATTGATTTTGATGTCATTGTGTATTTGTGTACAGAGAACACATTTAATACTGAGCGAGCACTGAATGACATTTACCTATCAAATGTTAATAGCTTCAAAAGACATTAGAATTTGATTTTTTTATATTTCCAATAATGTAAATGCAAGTTTAATTTCCTAGAATCTCGTAAACAGTGGCCTTCAGATGATAAGAACTTGTAGTAATTAAATTACTCTGGAACTCTAGAATTACGTATTCTTTAAATTTTTTCTAAGAAAAGTTTTGACAAATTCTTCGGAAAATCAGTGAAAGGATGAATGTTTAAATACTACATATAACTATGTACTTTATCAACCCAGCATATGGTTTTCCTTTTGAACAAGCCAAACACAACGTGATCCATGGTTACTCAAGTCAATATGCAAGATATGGGCATTAGAACAAGCAAAGTACAAATTCTGTGTACAATTACTCAGCGGAAATACATGTTTCATTTCAATTGGCATTCAAACAAGCCAAGCACAATTTCTATTCTACATTATATATTATCTCAAGGTTACGTTTCAGGGTTCCGGGCAGCAGATGGGCATTAGAACAAGCCAAACACGATTACTTTTCTTCTAGTTTCTCAAGCAAATCTGTTACATTTCAGGGCAACCAATGGGCGTTAGAACAAGCCAACCACGATTGCTTTTCTGCAGATGGGCATTAGAACAAGCCAAACACGATTACTTTTCTACATTCTCTCGCAAATGTGTTACTTTTAAGAACAACAGATGGGCATTAGAACAAGCCAAACACAATATATTTTCTACACAGTCTCAAGCAAATGTGTTACGTTTCAGGGTTCTGGGCAGCAGATGGGCACTAGAACAAGCCAAACACGATTTATTTTCTACACAGTCTCAAGCAAATGTGTTACGTTTCAGGGTTCCGGGCAGCAGATGGGCACTAGAACAAGCCAAACACAACTTGGTGCACAATTACCTGATTGTTGGAGTCACGGAGGAACTGGGAGACTTCATCGCCGTTCTGGAGGCAACGCTTCCCAGGATCTTCAGAGGCGCTGTCCAGCTTTACAACTCAGGTAACTGTGATCAGCATAGAAAGGGACGACATTGGTTCCATTATAGGTTGACCCTCTCCCTGCTGGAGTTGTCGCAAATGGGTGAAAGATTCCCTCAGCGACATTAAACTCCATATTCACTCACCATGCTGGAGGCAACTCTAGATGCCCACCAGAGCGGTGCTGGATGTTGTTTTGGCATGTAGAGGGTTAACCCTCCTCCCTTTTAGAAGCCAATGGAGATGTAATGTAGAACTGTGATTGGGTTAGATCTAGCACGGGAAGGGTTAATAGCATCACACTGTACCCTGGAATTTCAGTGTAGTTTAGTGCTGACCTCCCGTATCAGTCTAATTAACCATAATTAATATAAGGAATATTTTCTATTTGTTTTTATGGATAATTGTAATTTTAATATTAATTTGAAGAATTTGCCTCCAATTACCAATTGAGGGCATGGCCAACAACATGGCCAATAATTTGGGCATAAATTGAGATTTATGTCATTTCCTGTTATAGGAAAAATATAGTATATTGCAGTAGTAGTATCATTTCATGAAATATCGGCCAGTAGCCTAGAATTGCATAGGTACTGTTATAGAACCTATGGGCCAAACATGAGGATTCCGTCAGTTGAATGCCAGGGTATATACTACAGTCGTAGACCAACAGCTAGATCAGTACCAGCCAGTCCTCACAGGTTTACTGCAACATTCAGAGCTATGAATGTTGCGAGTTTCTTCCTGCCCTACACTGACAAGCCATGATGTAAATGGTAGAAGAATCTTGAAAGCAACTCTAAAATTAATTTTAAAATCTTTAAATCTAAAGATTCCTGCAGCGAGGTTAAACTCCATATTCATTCACTCACTCACTAAAGCCCAATTTAAAAGATAATTATATCCAGGGTACTATGTGAAGTTGTATTGATATATCTGAAACATGAAGTTGTAGATAACAGGGAAAATGGTCCTATCTCTTTGCATGATTTTTTAATAAAAAAAAATTTAATAGTAGCAATTGAGCATGAAATGTCTATCTATAGATACTTTTTCTTTCGCAGTTTCAATTTGCTTTTTCATTACATTTTATCATTATAATTTGACTCATGTAATGTTAATTTATATTCAATTTAATACCATCTAATGATATGAGATGCATGAGACAATATAATGGGTTCAATTTAAATAAAATGTTATATTAAATATTGCATGGTATTAAAACAATTGAAATTATTAACAAAATTATTCTTTTGCATCACTTCATGCCTGTAGAGAAAGGTAAACATGCACCATGGGTCTATGCATATGTAAAGTGCCATATACTATTGCTTAGATCATGTTATTTGCGTAGTCCGAATTCACAATATGCTTATGCTAGTATTAGTCATATAGGACATGCTTCTGATGCATGGATTTGACGCTATAATTTAAACGCGCACATTATTATTATTATTATTATTATTATTATTATTATTATTATTATGACAATTAAAGTATAATCTTAGACTTATTCACAATATTAATGACTTGTATTAAACATTTATATTGGGGGGGCGTTCAAATGACAATTATGACTCGGTGTTTGCAGCTTGTCAAGAAACAAATCTATTGATTAGATATAATTCTAAATTATTAATAGAAAGTATTCACACTTTGGAAAGAAACCTGTTTGTGATTGAGTACCGTTATCCATGTTGATGGCTGTAACTGCCACTGGTAAAAACGACAATATTTCAAACAATGAGTATGTTCCTTTTTTTCTGATTTTATTGCATCGTGTAATTAGAAATTGTAAAATAATCCTTTTTATTCATAAAACACTCTCGGAATATATTTTTATTTATATATGAATATGTAACTGGGAAATATCAAGCTAAGAGGTTATAGTGAAACCTCGAGTACAATTTCGTTTTCAACTCGAACTTTATATGGAAATTTGTTAACACTACTTTGAGCTGAGCAAAACATAATTGTGCTAAAAAGATGTTTGTAACATCAGGATCAGATTTAGTATTTATACACAACCTTATTCTATAAGAAGTATGATTGATGGCATGCAGGGTAACACCGTTTGTCATCACTTTTAGAAGAAAATATTGCGATATTACAATGAAATTAAGTATGTTAATAGCTTGTGGTTGCCTTATATTTCATAGTAGTATTACCATAATGGATTTAAATAAATCGACAGGCATGTGGTAGCACAATGGATAGATTGTTGGACTTTGGAGCCAAAGGTTCCGGGTTTAAATACTGCCCTGGGAGCCTGGTATCAATGTTCACGAAAGTTGCCTTTCTGGTGCGATTTGATAGAGTGATGTCTGTATCATGGCAATGCAGTTGTTCATCTTGGTCTGTCAGTACCAGCTGGTGCTCGCAGGTTTACTGCAACATTCCGCTCTACCTACGGATGTTGCAGGTTTCCTCCTACCCTAAATTGACAAGCCGTGATATAATTGAAAAAATCTTGAAAGTGTCTAAACCCTAATTAAAAACAACAAAAATAAATCAGCAATTTCAAGTATCGACACACAACTACCATAATTATGATACAGTTTATATTATTTATGCTTAATTAAACAACTAATTTACTAATCTTCTTGTCTTTACTTTGTCACCCTAACTTGTTAACAGAAAGAAATGCCAATTTTGCAAATGAATTTGTTATGTATAATGTATTATAAATGCATGAAAGGGAGTTAACTGCTATGGAGACATGCATGCTTTCATTGCTAGATATGAAAGAAAAAACGCAACTTGTTTGCAGATGGTGATGAGCCACACGTATTCCAAGAATGTTTAATATTATATAACACCCTGCCTTGACATTTTTTATTATATGTAAATTGCCATTCATATCGTTATATATACAATTTGATATGTAATGTTTGAGGAATATATCTATTTGATCTACTAAACTCAGAATATATAACCACAAATAATGCATATTTACAGTGCTTTTTTTACACACTGCACTTGTCGTCCATGAGCTAACAACCAAAGTAACATTACAGTAATAACTTCATATCAATATATATTTTGATATTAAGCAGAGCTGCATAAATGCTTGCTAATGCTCATTTATTATCCTAAAGCCTTTGAATTGATGATCCTCTTTTTTTTCTAACCACATCTATCTTCGCAAATGGGTGAAAGATTCCCGCAACGAAGTTAAACTCCATATTCACTCACTCACTCACAACCACATCTCAATTTTGTTAGTATATATTTTCTATGTTAAGTCTTGTGCATGCCACATTTCACAAAATGCTGGATACATTGATGCATTGTATGATACTACAGGGATATGTTATTGGTCCTTCATTATTCTACATCAAAGATAAATATGTATTATTGGCATATTGAATTAATATAATGAGTTGTTAACTTACTAATGTTAGTTACTAGATTGCCATTACTTCTTTTGTTGCTACTTGTTTCATTACAATGATTCCATCATTAATTAGAATTTCATTTTCATGCAAGTGTCATGTTGATGTTTTAACACTTATAATACAATCACAATTAATCTAAATGGTACTTGGATAGATATTTTTTTCTTAGCATATTGAGAATAAACATTTGATATGCAATAGAGAGCAGTTTAAAAAACTGAAAATGTCACTATTATAGCATACTTCTATCAAAATTTGATTACAAAAAGAAATATGTTAATATTATCAGTTTCTGTGTAATGCGAAACAACCCAAAAATTCAGTCGACATACAGAAGACTTATTGTTTCCCTTTTTCTGTTGGCAGGTCGCAAGTCTCACCTGAGAAGAACAACCAAAAAGATTCCCCCAAAACCAGACACTCTAGCTAAAATTCAGGAGTCGCCTATTTGGAGGATGGAAAATGAATTTTATGAATTTGCTGTTCAGCAGTTCCACTACGTCAAACACCAAACATTTGACTTGCTTAATGGTGAATATGTCGAAAAGGGAAACCGTTTTACCTACGAGAAGATTCGGCCCAGATGAGGCGCAGTGTTGTCGCCCTTTGTGGCGGTATTCCAGTGAAACTGACTGCAGTTGTCTCCCTTGGATGAGACGCGACACAAAATTTGGTGACATTGAACCAAAATTGAAGCAAAAGGCTCAGCAAGTCAATAAATGCTCTCAGGATGAAAAGATAATAGATATATTTATTCTTAACTCTGGTACTGTTAATATTATCGACAATGTCAAGAATGTGTTCCAGTTATCTACTGCTAAAAATTCAACAACCGAGTTGTCAAAAACCTTATCTATCGATTTGCCTTTATTTTGGTCATGAATTTTTCAAGATGTTATCTAATAATAGTTTATAAAGAAAAAGAAACCCACCTTATCTATGAAATATTTAATGTTTATGTATGTAATTATATGAATATAGATGACAAACCAATCAATAACAATCATTGTGGGTGAGGGTGTGGTATGGAGTAACTAGTAGAGATTAGTAGCCATTTTTATCTCATTAGTGTCTGCTATAGATGTTGCTTTATTTATCCTTTGATTGATGGAAAAGTCCGTACTGTAGCATTCTGTTAACCCTCTCCATGCTGAAGGCAAATGTCTATGCCTAATCCAGCAGAGGGAGGGTTAAGCAGGGTTAGTAATAGTATAGAGATGTTTATCATCTATATCATTGATAGGACATTTGATACCTCAAACACGTCCATTTTCACAATTCATGCTCAGCATTATTTTATTTCTCAACCTCTTTCTTCTATACCTTCTCATATCACTGCTACGGTAGATACTTTGTGAAAATACATTAATCACAATTCTGTCGTTAACCCCATCCCCAACCTCCCCGCCCTGCTCCTTATTTATATACTATGATCATCAATACTTTTTTAAGTATGTATTTAACAATGTGTTCATCATGATAAAACTCAAGAGTTAAAATGCTGATCAATTTGTGTTTAATTTGTAACTGGATTTATACATAAATGTGAAATAAACTTGAAGGTTGTTGAAACAATATCCTTAAGAGAAAAAATGTCATGATACATCTGGAATAAGATGTTTTCCCCCGCTATTTTTTAGACCCCCAAAGTATATCAATATTATTACACTTGAATGTTCAATTTCAGATTATGTCTCAATCTATACATAATTGCTGGAAAACCATTTACAAAGTCATTTCAGATCCAATTGCTTTCTAATCATTCAACTTCCTCTCTGATCTCTATTCAAAACTGTCAAATCTTTTCAGCTCAAGATTCATCGCGTGTAATTTCAACAATCCATCAAAACTACGATCATTCACATTTTGCTTTGATCTGAAATTTAGAATGTAGCAGTCAAGAAAATACTAACTGGGCTAGAAGCTGTTAATAAAATTTTGAAGATCTCTTTCGTTAAGATCCTTTTTGTTTCCAAAATTAATATTTAGTTGCTACCAAAGATACATATTTGTTTTGAAAATGCTTTGTGAATCAAATCTTTGACCCAATATTTGCCTAATCAATAGATTGACAATTTTAATGTATATATTCATTTTGCACATTTTGTTTCGTGCAAGAATGTTGATGATGTATGTATATGGTATGTTTGAGATGTAGATAATGTGTATATACATTCTGTACAAAGGTATGAAAGGTTGACATTGGTTTATCCACAAGATGAAATGTGTTTGATATTAAATATTTATTTTAATTTTATTATTATTTTGTATTTTGTATTTTTAATACTATTTTTATTAGTAGTAATATACCTCGGTTCTTAGGCAATGTTCCATACAAGAATTTCACTTTAATTAACCTTCTTCCAACTGAAGACAACCAGAAATGCCAGAGATAAAGCTACAATTTTGATAACTCCAGTAAGGGGTACCGTAACTAAAATATATACTACCGGTAGTACCCGGTATATGAAGTAAGAGTTCTAATCCATATTTTGCAATGAGAATTAATATTGCATTTATCTTGCCACATGTATAGAATAGTATGTATGACCATGATCAAGGTACTGCTTTAACCCTCTCTCTGCTGGCATCTCCAGTTGCCTACAGGATGGAGAGGGTTAATTGTTGTATTTTAATTCCGGAAATATCGTGGAAACACATTTCAATTTTGTGGATTTTCAATGTCAGCATGGAATAACTGCTGGAATATTTAATGAAGCTGTAAATATGATTTGGGAGAACTTGGCATATAATGAGTCAATTCATGTACCGTAGCTATAGTGTTGTATCTATCATCAACTCTGTGATTATGCGGTCAATTTCGACCAATCAAAAGCTTTAATGCTTGGCGGGTGTCATGTTGGAAATTCGCCTAATTTTGTGACTCGTAGCTGGGATGCAAATGTGTTCATTGTGTAATTGTGTATGTTTTGTGTTGAAATTAATTCAAATCAAATCATGAGAAACTTATAATTTTGCCAGCCATAATGTATCAAATAATCTTAACTGATAAGTCAAGTCATAATGTCTCACTAAATGAAAAGAAGACAATGTACTCGTGGAATCAAATTCACTTTTATCAAATTAGTTCAAATTATATGATTTCAATACGGTATATAAACAGGTACTAGTAATCAAAAATAAATTTAAGAAGAAAATTCCTTCTTTTTTTTTAAAGCCCCATTCTCTCTTATGCCATGAGAACGATAGCAGGTAATAGCTAAGATCACATTAACCTTCTCCATGCTGAAGGCAGCCAGTGCCATAAAGGGCTTTACCTGTGCCAGCAGGGAGGTGGTTAATAAGAACAATCAAAGTTATCTGAACTCATAATTAATATTGATTGATCTCCAACGTACAATGTCACCTGTGAAAGCCAAGATTGATTGAAAATGTCATTTATGCCGATGGAAGGTGTCTACTTTTATTGATAATTTTATGACACAAGTTTACCATTTTTAAATGATTTTGTTCAATAAGTACAATGTGTTTCATATATTATAAACGTGAAAGTCAAGATGGTTGATGCTTTCATGTATGTGTATCATTGTGTTTTATACATTGATGAATTTTCTCGGATCCCAGGTGGATTCATTGAAATGTATGTTAACAAAACCATGTGCCATGTTGAGTGTAAAGTTTACAATGAATGTACGACAACTTTATTGAATAATATTCCAATCTCTGTGCAGGTACGAGGATGAAAATAAAATGTTTAATTTTCCTGCACAGGATCTGTTTTGAAAGCAGATTTTGAGAATATTAATGTCGACAATTAATGGTACAAGGAAATGTAAAGTTTATTACCATGATATAAATATATAAATATTGCCTCGTCATTTCGTTCAAACTCCATTGCAGACATTGTGTAATGAGAGAGATGTTTACATTTATTTTCTGAGTATGGATATGAAGTCTGCAGTGTGTGGGTCATGTGATCAATGTCAGGTGAAGGTCATATGATCAGGTCATGTGATGTGGTAAGGTTGTACTGATGGGCAGACATGTCCATTGTAATTAAAGGTATTTCATCAAAAATGTTTTTGTTTTCAACTTCATCAAAATTGTGTTGCCTTTCAAGTTTGTAACGTGTGCATCTGTGTTCTAACTGTGACATGATATCCCAGTGAGCCAGTTGGATTGTCAGTTGAGT
The DNA here is from genome assembly GCA_034780755.1 of Lepetodrilus elevatus. Classification (NCBI taxonomy): domain Eukaryota; kingdom Metazoa; phylum Mollusca; class Gastropoda; order Lepetellida; family Lepetodrilidae; genus Lepetodrilus; species Lepetodrilus elevatus. The sequence goes on along the minus strand of JAVCKZ010099779.1, from coordinate 1,801 downwards.
TTGGGTTTAAAGCCACTTTAAAGACAAGGCTTGCATGACGATGGACTGCTTTTACTAGTCTGGATTTCCACCAGTTTTTATAGAGTTAACTCACTTGGAATATCAAGCCAGAGATAGAAGATGGATGCCCGACTCAAACACAGTATACTGATTCTGAGCCGACCAGTCCTTGCTTTACACCTTTAATGCTGAGAGCTGAGCAGGGGAACAACAACTACCATTTTATAACGTCTTTTGGTATGACATGACCAGTCTAGTACAAGCGGGGCATGTAGGCTACACACAAAATATGCAAGCGATGATACCCCTTTCATGCCGAGAGCCAAGCAGGGGAACAACAACTACCATCTCTTAACATCTTTTGGTACGACATGATCAGTCTAGTACAAGGACGACATGTAGGCTACACACAAAATATGCAAGTGGTGATATTGGTGAAATAATCTTGAAAGCGGGTCTAAGCCATAAGACCAGTACCTGCACATTCTTCAGATAGGTAAGAACGTTCTTTGGGGCTCTGTTTTGTTAATTACAGAGTCTAGTCTAAGAGTTCAAACCCACTTGGCTCCGACCTCGGACTGCAGACAGAGTATCAGAGCTATTCCATCTGGTTGTGCAGTGACTTGAGTGAGACTGGGAACAGCAATGCAAGACTGAAAAACAGTGACATTAGCATTGTGATGGCAACATATGTTTTATCCCTCCTGTGTTGTATCCCCTCAGTGAGTCAGTATGGAATCAAACCCTCCTATCTTTAATCTTGCTCGCACAGAGGTCCGGCCTATCCTACATGCAGTATGCTATTGTGTTTACCTGTCTGTAAACAGCATAACACCATGTGTGTATATCCCCACCCACAGACAAAACATTTCAGAACAGAGTATGCACACATTTTATGTCTTTAGCATTTATTTTTTTCTCGCAATTCTTCTACGACTTCTATTTTTTTCTATTCTTATCCTTCCATTTCTACTTTGAAGTTTGTTCCAAGATTAATCTTTTAAAAATACTTCTTCATTGAACTTTTTGTTGGTATTTTGAAATGATGAAACCTATGAAGTCAACACATTTTATGTTTTGAAGGCAGACTGTCATGCAGAAAAACTGTACAGACGGTAATAATCTGTAAAGAAAAATTCACACAGAGGGTAGGAAAAGCAAATGAGCGAGATGAAGATGCCAAAAAGAGCATAGCATGCAATTTATTTACTTACTCAAATAATGTTCCTTTGAAAACAATCTTCAATCAATATTATATGTGACCCTAGAAATAGACATTATGTATAAACAAACATACCAAACACAAATCAAAGTCTTGGAAACTCTACTGAACGTCTTATCATGTACATCTATATTGCACCCTCCTGTATGAAACAACATACTAAAAGTAGTTCCAATGTAGCATTAGAGAGGTTTCGCAACACTACGGTTACCATTACGGATACGATGTCATCAGTTTGTTCGTAGTATGTGACATTCAGAGACTCGCCCGACGTGTAGTTTCCCGTTGCTGGCCCTCCCAGGGAACCCAGACGGTCAGAAACGGGAAACTAACACTTATTATCTGACGTCACATACTATGAACACACTTATAACCCTAACCCTAACCGTAATGGTAACCGTAGTGTTACGAAACCTCTCTAATAGTGTTGCGAAACCTCTCTATTATCTCCAACCTTACCATTGTGTAGTCTATGGCTACGGTTGGAGTTACGGTTACATGTGTAAAGCTGGATTCATACTTTTAACGGTGCCGTACGGCGCAACACGTTAGCACACGCTTACCGGTGTAGCATCCCAA
>JAVCKZ010099768.1:0-11042 GCA_034780755.1 Lepetodrilus elevatus | reverse complement strand
CACGCTTTCGCTTACCTGATGATCGCGAAAGCGTGAAACTTGAGTTGTAACTGTGACGGTATACATATATATATATATATATTTGTTATATTGAACAGTATTTATTTGTAAAGTCTTTCGGATTCATGATGCACATCTACATATATTATTTAACAATACTACAATAATGGACATTAGACAATACATTGTATTATATATTCCATATTAAATTGGGAATCCATGTTTTACATCTGCGGCATGACATTTCGATGAGGCAATACTGTAAAAGAAAGAACTGCTGGTACAAACACACACTCTCTCAAACGCACATACCTACGTAGAACCGTCTCGAATAGCTATCACACAAGTTGATGAAGTGACGTTAATATAAGCACTTCAGTCCTGCCACCTCATTCCTCGAACACGGAACAGAAAAGACATCGGTTCTCTATTAGTATCTAGCATAAAACCAACGTAAAATGGTCCTGTGAATTCCCACGTAGTGTCTGGTGGATTGTTATACACTAACATGTATCCAATCATAGCAGGATTACTTCACATTGAACTGATTTGCAATTGTCTGATTAGCATTGTTTGCGGTGGCACCATGTTGGCTTAAACGTTCTCAATGTGCCTATATTTCTATCGGATACATATCAGAGAGGTCGTTTACACATGGCACCATCTTGGCTTAAATGTTCTCAATGTGCCTGTTTTCAATGACTACATATCAGAATGTTCATTTACATGTAAAGTGTCTGTACAAGGATGCCAGAGGCCAATATGTACAATGTTTCAGTCTATTGAAAACACCAGTTTTAATTGAGTTGCACCTCCAATTGCATCTCCAACCCTGGGCCGGTATTCATGAAGGGGCTAAGTCAGTTTTTGCTATATGTTTGGTCATCACAAACTGACTTAAGCCCCTTTATGAATACCGGCACTGGCCTCTAGATTATGAAACTTTCTGAGTACGATTTCATGCTCAAGCAAAGCTTTGAGTTAAGCATGAAATCTTACTCAAAAAGGCTCCTAACCTCGGAGAAGCCTGGTCTGATGCCATTTGACGCATGGGGATGAGTAGCGTTTTACGTACTGCGACGAGAAGCTAATATACCACACTAATGAGACCATCTTCGTGGCATTGGTGGTTATTTACCATTGTGAGTCATAACAGTTAAGAGGATGCCGCCAAGACGTTTCATTGTACTCGTGGTACGTGTTTGTGTGCAGCAATACAGAGGGAGACCCGGGCGCATGGTATCCCCCATCACGTTGACATTTACCTCTCGAACTTGACCCTCATATCATCATCACAGTCTTATTGATCTAGATATCCCCCTATTTGCCATGCTTCACGCTCAGATGACAGCTTATTGAAGCTGGGAATATAACGAGCAGTGTGTGACAAAGACGTGGTGGAAAAATCACTGTCTATGTCAATACAACGGTGCAAGCACGTCATCCCCTCAACGTCATTAAGTCACATTTAATTACTTCCCAATGACCCGGGGTGTCTAAACAATGACAGAGGAAATCCTTCCAGCTCATCATCAAAGAATTCTTCACAGATAGTGGTCCGCGTTTAGGTTCTGTCCGTACTTTGGTGCTTGGCGCTTGGGCTATGGGTGTGTGGTGTGATGACTCGAGGCCAAGCGTCTAGTATGCTTGTCTAGCATCACCGGGCAAATACATGTATAGAATGTGCGTATATTAATCAAGGTCTGTGTCTGATGCATGCATGTGTGCGTCAACAGCCAATGTAGTATATTAATATTAAGGAGTCGTGTTTACCTGGAGCATCTATTTAATAATACAAGAGTTCAAATTGCGGATCATCAATCTCGTGGTCCAATATGGGTTTTTTTTATATATAAAGGTTACTTGTGGTTAATTAGTATACAGATAAAAATACTCTTTCCAAAGCCAGTTTGCAAACGTGCAGTTATTAAAGCATAACAATTGTCATGTACTTTAAAAGATTTCCATATAAGGCAGGCATTGCTGAACATCTTTATTTCGGGTTTATTTATATTTGAATTGTTTGGGATTTATTTTGCTGTTGTTTTCTTTATTTTGTGTGTGTGTATGCGTGTGCGTGTGCGTGTGCGTGTGCGTGTGTGTGTGTGTGTGTGTGTGTGTGTGTGTGTGTGTGTGTGTGTGTGTGTGTGTGTGTGTGTGTGTGTGTGTGTGTACATGGCTGTATTTTTATACAATGAAAATACTATGCTAAAACCATAATTTCATACCTAATTTATCTGGTTTTCTATGAAATTCGGGTATTTGCATTCCTGTTGTCGTTAGGTTTGAATTGGTGTTTAGAACAGCTTTCAAGATTATTTTACTCAACTTCACTATTATTGTTTATCAGAGCTCTTTTCACGATTATGTTACTCAACCAAATAGCCAATTGTATATAACGAATTAGTATTTATTGCAATCATTATTGAAAATATTATGTCGTTTTCAGGCTGGCAGTTGGGTGCGTTTATGTGTAAGCTGACTCCCTATCTACAAGGCGTCGCTGTGTGTGCGTCCGTGAATACCTTGGCGGCCATTGCTCTGGACAGGTGCGTACATACTGTAGACACAATACCATCACGTATATTGCCATGTTGTCATTACCATCACGTATATTACCATTTTGTCACTACCATCACGTATATTACCATTTTGTCAATACCATCACGTATATATACATTATACCAATATAATCATGTATATTACCATTATACCAATTCCATAATGTATATTACCATTATACCAATACCATCACGTATATTACCACTATGCCACGATTAGATTACATTACATTGTCTTTTCATAGATACGGTACATAGTGCGTCTATCTTTGTGAACAGTTTAATACGGTAGATACCATTATACTGAATATATCCTTATATAAAAGAGATGATAAATAGTGTCTAACATGGTCAAAGGTTTAATACGGGGTTTCTCACATTAGACCTACCATATGGTGTACTTTGCGAATGAACAAGTGTAGTTATAGATCTTTAGACATTCAATCACCATAATAAGACTAGTATTTCCCGATATTAGCCTAAAGGACTACGTTACTATACTCATAGCAAGTAAATTGTTCATCATAATTGTAAATATAGCCAATGTAAAGTGCATTCTATGTATTGGTATCTGATTAATCAGCACACCTTGCATCTGCTTACCACGTACATGTATTCAGACATAGCTTCTTTTTAGACGTATGTAATCAGTAGATTGTGTTAGATATGTAAAGTACGTTATACTATTTCCATCCAGGAATAGGTGAGATCTACTTCCGTAACTGCATCTCTACCATTGTATTTGTAGTTTAATTTAACGATAGACCAATTAAGCCATATCGGTGCTGCTGGATGCGAAAGTTAAACTCTTAAGACCAATTATTATGCTTACACTTGTTGGGAATATATTATTTTTGATTATTGATATAGTTTTCAAATAAGCATATGGTTACTAGTACTCAATGACAATGTCCAGTTATTGCAAAATATCGTTTACATATTTATGCCATTTTTGTTTCTGAAAATCATATAAAATCTAATAAACGTTATTATAGAACATGCAAGGTGGGAACATATTCCATTATACTATTATCTATATTAATTATAAGTATGAGTAAACAATAGCAATCACACAGACGCCATCGTGGTGTACCGTGTTATTCATAAACTTGTTCCACTGTACTAGAAATACTGCGCATACAATAACACAGTCTACGTCATCGAGGACATTCCTGTTTCCGTAACAGTGCTAATATAACACCTCTTGCACATTTCCGCCATCATATCAACCTTCCACTTATATTAGGGCCCGAGTGTTTATCTCAGGATGTCGCTCGGTCGATCCGAATGGTCCTGTTTGTCACTGGAAGGCCCTTGGCGGCAGTAATTCCCGTAACCTCTGTGAGAGTTCGAGATGCTCGCCACTGCTCGCCAGTGCTCGCCAGTACGATCGCCTGGTGTATAATTGCCATCATGGAGTCCACTAGTAGAGTCGCGACAGTGATTGAATCGTGTAGGTTAGGGATCTAAATTGATTGGACGCGTTTTAATCAGGAAGCACCGTCAAAGGACGCCGTGGAGACAAATCAGGATCCTTCATGACATGTCATGACAAACATAAAGAACCCACGATTCTTGTGACACATATGTGTCATTTGTAAATGGTATCAATCATGATTAGAGACCATGCTGTATTATGATTTTTCGGACTTCTATTTCATACCAGGTTTCGGAAATAATCTGGTTAAGTGCGAGCTGAATAGAAACGTTTCCGTTATTTGGAATGCAAGTATTTTGGTAGTCATCGTTATCTGATTTATTAGGGTGCAACACGGTATGATTAACTCTCTCCTTGCAACCGGAAATACCATAAAGAGCAGTACCTACACCTAATCCAGCAGGGAGAGTGTTAATATAGAGCCTTCGTTTTATCCTTTGCAGCTTCACAGAACAATGTATGTATGTATTGTGGGTTTATTGCTATTGGATAAGATATCATTGTGAAATATAAATATGTAGTAATAATATAATATGCCTTCGGATAACCAATAATGCGCATCCCCCAACACATTGGACTGCAATATTAACGACACTGAGTTAATAAGTTGTCAACATAACACCAATATCGTGAGTGTAGTATCCACGTACATATATTCGAGATTACGAATTTTTTCTGAGTAAGATTTCATTCTCAACTCAAAGTTTTGTTCACAAATCGCCATATAAAATCTCAGCTTGAACAATTAAACCGTACCCAGAAAGTTTCATAATCTCGGAGACTGGTACAGACTCCTTTGTAATGTGTTAATCTTTCTTTTCTTTCAGATACTTTGCAATATGCCACACATTGGAAGTAAAGATTGACACACGGAAATCCCGTCTCATTCTGCTGGCGATCTGGATAACAGCCTTCGCCATCATGATTCCATGGCTGGTGTTCTACAACGAGATCGAATACAAAACCTCTAAGCAGGTGCTTCACTTCTGTCTAGAAGAGTGGCCGTTGTTCTCCATCCAACAGGCTTACTACATGGGGGTCATCTTCTTCTGTTGTTACACGATCCCTTTAGCCATGATTGTCGTCTGTTACGTCCTCATAGGAATTAAAGTGTGGAGACGAGGAACGGTAGGGGCCCGCAACAGCAGCACCAACGTCATTCACAGATCAAAGGTCAAGGTCATTAAAATGCTCGCGGTCGTCTGCTTCTTATTCGCATTTTCGTGGCTTCCATTATACGGTCTGAAATTTTGGAAGATGATCCAACCGGAAATAGACGCCAATTCCGAGCGAATAGTCAGTGACATCGTGTTTCCGGTTGCGCAGTGGCTGGGCTCTTCCAACTGTTGTGTTAATCCACTCATCTACTGCTTCTTCAGTAGGAAGTTTCGGAAGGGATTTAAGGATTTGTTAACGTGTTGTGACTTGAAGACAAAGTACGTTTCAGGGTCTCCTGAATCCAGACATACGATGAACACGAGGTGGACCTCCAGAACAAGTCATTGTCAATACCGAGTATGAACGTACGTACACACCACAGAGTCGTGGTCTCCTGCAAGACACTCAACGCTTTATTCTTCCTCGTTTGTGATAGTGTGCTGTAGTAATTGGAGGTATTTTCATGTGCATTTTAAAATGTATTTTCAAGCATATTGCTCCAACATTTATGAATGTCATGAATAAAGTTATAAACAATTTAGAGTTAGTTACATAGACACATTTCCAAAAGAACATCAGCAAGCCAGAAGTGGCCTATTCTCAAAGTGTTCTTACGATCTTCTTAGCCCAAGAACGTGTGTAACATTTCCATATATAATAGCCCTAGTATATACGAATCTTTAAGATTGTTATACGATCGTAAGAACGTTTCGAGAATAGGCCCCTTGTTTTCTATATATAGCCTTAATTACCTTCCAATTAACCATATAAGAATCATGTCCAGACTACTGAATCATACATGGATGAACATTCTGAATTATACACATTCAAACGGAGCATATACCGCAAGCCGTGATATAAATGAAAGAATCTTGAAAGCGGCTCTAAACCTCAAATACCACAAATATATACAGCATGCATACATAACGCTATGCTATTAAACTGGGTATCGTTTCTCAAAGTTCTCGTATCTACTATATCACGCTCTCGTGTCGATCTCTTCTTCAATGGCGACCCGGCACTTGCAAGAGCGCTATGGTCTTGTAGTGGATATGAAAGTTTCGAGAAACGATACCCTGAACACAGGTTTACTATAACATTGTATTTGTAAAACATTAACATACGCATTATGCAAACCGTTAATTAATTCAGGTTATTAGGTATGTACAATTGATTGAAATAGGAATAGCTATTCTTCAAATAGCATGGCCAGCTTACACGTCTACCACCACGGTTATGACAAATCTAGCGTAAAACAATCATTGGTCCAAGTATAGAACATATACGTCTAATACCTTACAACGTAACATGGCCACCTTTCCAATTCCAGTCATGACGGCCGAGTGCCCACTGCTTGAAGTCATTTCGTGTGGCCGACAGCAGCAAATTAATAGAAGCCAATGCAGTGATGAAACCAATAGTCGCAATACAATCCTTCAGTGAGCCTTTGTGCCGAATACAGTCTGACCTTCACAAAAACGTCATCGGTCAAATTCGCCGTAAAGTTTGACGTTCAGGGGCCGGTTGTTTACTGCACGATTGGCAATGTCAAGTAACGTGCCGTTAACCTTTATTGTAGTAGTATATACCCTATGGAGATAGGTACTTTAAAGCTTAACAGGACTTAGAACAACTGGCCTCAGTGGGTAGCGTCAACAACTGGCCTCAGTGGGTAGCGTCAACAACTGGCCTCAGCGGGTAGCGTCAACAACTGGCCTCAGTGGGTAGCATCATGCATTTACTTGAAATTGACATTTGTGCAGTAAGCCAACCTTTGGGTATAAACTGTCATATGCGATAATACCTGTTGCTATGTTTAATGCACGTTTTATGTCTCGAGTGAAACCATTGATAGTTGCACGAATTTCAACAACGAATAGGTGTAATGCACATTATACAATCTCCCTCCGTTGTCTGAACCACAAAATAGGAATAGTTCGATTAACAATGCACAGTTACGTTCAGGTACAGTCCGTCCTTTGTTGACTTGAATAGTAGTAGATGTTCATCACAGGGTTGACTATTGACAGTCACCAAGGTCAGATGCCAAGGAAACATGGCTAAATGATTACATTGTAATGCTAGCAAGTCATTCATTAATAGGTTGCACTCTGATACGGTCAATCTAGGTGTGGGAGTGTAGTGATCAATACTGCAACAAAGCCTACATGCATACGACATTCGACAAGTGATGGAATCCCAGTTAATTAACCATTACAAAGGCCACACCAACTTGACAGCCAGAGTTACCCCCCATGACTAAATTACTCCTCAACCGAACAATCGCTACGAATATATGAATATTTAATTAATACGTTTTAACTTGCTTTGGGCATGCATCGTGACAAAAACATATGCCCGTGTCAAATAATATATGAATAAAGAGTACTTGATATCACAGAGAAATGCGTCATGTTACGTGTACATGCGGAAGACGAATTATCGGACTATCAAGGCAAATTATGTAGTAGAAAGTTTGGTTATAGGTCAAAACCGGTCAGATATCGGGGAAATCGGCTTATCGATGGCAGGATTATCGGGGGTCCATGGTATATCATTAAATACTAGTATTACAATTACTTTTAGTATTCTGTCCACATGTATACGTATATTATTAGTTACACAATGTGTCGTGTTACAAATAGCATGTTAGCATACTACATATACCGGTATTACATGTGCTATAGGTATACCACACAAACATAGCGATGCGCTGTCGTTTGGGACCTAGACTGGTAGTCATTCTCGAAACTGAGAGATTGGTGCCTACTTAAAGTTTACTGATGAAAGGTAGGCATTATGGCTGGGGTTTCGAAGATGGCACCTTAGTTAGAACTTAGAACTGAAAATGTAACGTGCATTAGCTTGGCATACGTATCATTGCTCTTGTACCTCCAACATTGTCTTTCTTGCTCCTCTGCCACGGGAAAACTTCACACGCATCGACAACGCAGTTCAGTGTCAACTCAAATGGAACTTCTTCCTGATACCGATAGTTATTGTTGAGATGAATTCCCTTTGACATTCGTAAAGAAATATGCTGACGTAAATATCATTCTACTGTGTAAAACGAGATCAGAAAGTTACGTAATCATAGTGTATTTCTGATTGTTAGCTCCATTTCTCTCTTTAATTTGAAATAAATCTATCCCCGGTTGTACCGGGAAATGTGGCTAATGATTGTAAATTGGAGATACTGGAGATCGCATATAATATAACACAATAACATGACCATATTAATAACGAATTTGAATATGTAGCTAGTCGGAATATATATATATAACTCCTTTGATTACATTATCTGAACCAACTGCGATTGCATACATTTATACCAACGAATGCAAATACTAGTACCGTAATTGCTAATGTACCATGTGTAGTGTATACAATAAAGTATCATACTATTGAATGGTAGCATGTGTAATAAAATACGCAATATCAACACATCTTGGTTCCAATATTCTCCAGTACTGACTACTATAGAATGCTTATAATCGTCCCTGATAATATACGTAACTTTAATAGCACTTACCAAGGGTACCATCTACTGTACACCACTATTATATTATTATAGCATGATTTTATCAAGTTTAACACATCTACGTAACTTTAAAAATCACTACACATGACCCACTCTCTCCGGACACGTCGTACTATTCAACATCATCATGTATACAGGGGAGATCTTATTTGAAGCGCATCACCCCTGGTCAGAGAATACATATGACCAAGAGTAGCATCTAGTGCGACCTCTTCCTACCTTTAACACCAATTTATCAATCTACAATTTACATGAATCTCGCTTTTCATTTATTACCAATGAAAGTTCTCTTTCATTAAATTCCTCTTCAGATAAGACCTCTTCTGGCCCAGCTGTTTCGATCGTCATGTAGGAGTCTCATCAACTGAAAATGAAAGTCATCGTGTTCACATCGTCGCGTGATGGACCGCCTTATATTGGAAATATGCCAAGCAGTCTAGCCCGCCGGACATACAGGGACAGTAACGAAGGACAGTACATGGGGACCCGGCTGGTCAGCCGGAACAGCGTAACCTGTCTATCCATCCCGAATGACATAGCGGTCTATGCACCACTAATATGATGGCGTAAAAGTGCAATGTTTCGTTTCTCGAAGCTCTCATATCCTCTACGAAACCATTGCGCTCACGTAAGTGCCCGATCACCGTGTATTTAGAGAGTCCTTATGGTCTCGTAGTAGATATGACAGCTTCGAGAAACGGTACCCAGGATAGGAGTATTGTAGGTGCCAACGCTGGAAAATGTTCATAGTGGAACAAAATAATTCGTATATTATTGTATATGTAGGTTAATATATCTCCCAGTACTTGGTGAATTATATACTATTGCTAAAGATAGTTATCATCCCCTAAACTATTTGCCATTACTTGTCTTGAAAAACAGATAGGTACATGACAATATTTAGGATATTGTGAGAACTATATGCTTTTGGCGGATACTAATTTTGTACAAGCAACAATCGATTGCTGGATTTTGGCGCCTCATGGTACGATTTGATATTTCAAATTTGAAAATATACATTACTCATTATATATCATGGCAGGTGCGCTAAACATAAACAAAAGTATATTCACAATTTAACTAGTTCATACCACCGGGTAACTAATACAGTATAATCGCAGCTCGAGCGGTATCATTAGAAAGTGTCTTAGAGGGTAACAATCATTATTGGCAAGGGTATGCATTGCGAATGTATTTATTAAAACTACTGCAAATAAAACGAAACCGTTCCTTGTGTCGATTACGTGTACATGTTCACCGATTTCTACGTGAATAATGATTTCTGACATTTGATTAATGTTCTAGCAACTTGTGGATTGATAAATTAGTTGATCACGCACATTCTTCACCGCAACGCACTAATCCTATTCTGGTTTACTACTTTGTCTACTAAGCCTGTATTCGTGACGTATATTATATATGTGTATAGCAAGTGCATTGAAGCAACTGTAACTGATGGATAATACGGCATATATGAACGACTTCCGGTGGTGAGATGTTTGTCTTTTGACGATGGACCTCAATAGCCATGATATTAGTATATAATTTACATTAGTATAAGCAGTTATTGACATCCTACGCTTATACTTGTGTGTACGCCTTCTATTTTATAGGATGGTAATACTTTAACATGCGATACGTAATTGGTATTTATATCTTAAAACCGTGCCGAACCCTAGTCATGTCGCAACGTCCATACTCCCCGTGCACTAGCATGGAACTTGGAGTACAAATGTTAACTACGACGTTTTTCAAAACCAAGGAACTGACCTAGAGTTTGTAAGTCAGCATTGCTACTGCTAATAAGAGCGTAGAGTTGTCTGGAAGGCTTTTTACCACCCACGGTACTGGATAATGAGACAGTACAACGCCTTCGCGAATGATACAAACACCTAGATTTAGATTGGCGATTTTTTTTTTAAAGTTTCAGACAAGTCAATAATAAAGAACTATATTCCGGTGAAGTGTTTACTATGCATAGTACGATAGTTGGAGGTTCACATTAGATGGGAATTGGCATCTAGAGTGGCATATTGGTATTATCTTACTATGAGTATATTTTATAATATTTGCCATTGAATAGTGCAAACATGATTATAATGAATACGATGTGTGTGTGTTGTGTTGTGTGTGAGTGTGGGTGGGGTGTGTGGGTGTGGGTGTGGTGTGTGGGTGTATTTGTATCCAATGGAAATTGCAAGAGGTTAACTATTGCAGCGGGGCGGGATGTAGCGCAGTGGTAGAGTGTTGGACTTCGGAGCCAAAGATTCCAGGTTCAAATCCCGCCCAGGGGGCCCGGCATCAATGTTCGCGAAAGTTACCTTTCTGACGCGATATTGATAGG
>JAVCKZ010099746.1:0-11043 GCA_034780755.1 Lepetodrilus elevatus | reverse complement strand
CTGGGCTCCCGCCACAATAGAAAGCGTTGACGTTACAATAGTTGTAGCCTACAAGAGCTTCGTGCAACGGGCACCTGCTCGTACTGTTTCTAGTAACTATCTACTTCATATTCTAATGCTTAGTCTGGGTGTTCTGATATTGAATGTACAGTGCATGTGCAATACAAATCTCTGTGTAGGATGAGATGGATTTGTGAATGTTAACCTTCTTGCACATAAATGGCAGCTTGGTTTGTATACTCCCCAGGGAGTTTATAATGTTAAATGACTGCACATTGACCGGGATAATAATGTAGGGTTATGACAACGCCTTTGAGCGTGGATTTAGCGCAATATAAATACGCATATTATTTGTGTAATTTTGAAGAAATTCATTTATGAGAACGGTGTACCCTTCAAAACCGTTGATTGAAAAGCAATGCACCGTAACTGTGGAAAGAATCAATTGAAAATAACCACGGAAAAATACCAACGGAAACGGAAACTACCCATGGAAAATACCGACGGAAAAGCACCATGGAGGGTACCAATATAAAGCAACCTTGCAAAGCACCAATGGAAAACATCCTTTGAAAGTACTAATAGAAAACACCAATGCAATACATTATTGTAAAATGGCAAAGGCAAACAGTAGGCTAATGGAAGGCACCAATTAAAAGCAACAAGTTAAAATCAAAGGATTTAATATATAATATGATTTATATAATATGATTTAATATTTAATATGACGACGTCAAAACTTCTACTATATATCAACGTACGAAATACATGTATCTAACTTCCCGACTCTAAATAACTGACCGCGTTAATATTTTACTTCTGATGGTTTCAGTATAACCACCTACTTCACTTGTACCACTAGCTGAAAATAAAACTGCCATTTCGTATTGTATTATCCTTGGTATTTCATCATTTCCGAGATTATTTTACAGTCGTACTTATTTTTCGTATTTCCGATTAATAGTACACGTACAAAATCAATAATAGACACCGGTTCCTTAAAATGGCAAAATATGGTTTGAGCTTCGCGGATATACTTCCGGTAAATGTCGTCAGTACTCGACGTGAATAATGTGTCTGCGCATGCGTTGTCTTGTGTATTGTTTGAATTAGTAGGCCGTGTTCAGATATCAGAGACATGACTTCCGGTGACGTCGCAGTTGACAAGTGGGCCAGCTATACGTTCTAGGTTTTCCAGAGTGGATTTCATCATCGGTTAAAATATCCGGAGACTATTCAGGTTAACGTAAACACGGTCTATTTGTGAAGAAGATAGGTTACTTTGTATAGGTATTCATGCGTAAAGGATATGTGCTGTATACAACTTTCAATATAAACTTCATAAATAGTTCGTACTTATATAGATATTGATACTGTATAGGCTATATCCACATTCTACGTAACTTCACTTTTAGTCGGATTATAGCCTCGATCTGGTGATAGGCCTATACTACACGATTACAATATACTTTCGTATCGTAGTATCTTATTTACTTACTATTGCAAGTTTATCGTTGTATAATACTGTAGACTTACTATTACTAAACTTGAAAAGTCCAACTGTATCTATACCCGTATGTCGTGGTGTAGGCCTACTACACTACTACATGATAGTATACTCTATATACCCTACTGTATACCGTCTAGTAGTATAGGCTACAACATCGCTAACATAGAAAACAGCGCATGTTGCTCCAAGACAGTCGCACTCATTACTACTATGCAGCAAGGCAGGTACTTCTAGCACGAAGCTATGTTACCTATAAGGTCTTTGGTACACAATGTCTCCGGCAGTTACATACAACTTTAGCATAGTGCACGCTACAAGTCTAGTTCCAATGCTATAAATTATACCACTCAAACAGGTGGATTGTAGATCTGCTTTATCCTATACTATAGGCCTATAGAATGGCCAATCCCACACAAGTTGGTATGGGATTTGTGAACATTGTGGGAGATACGTTCGTACTATAGCGCAGCCCCCTCTGTGCGGATCTCGCACCTCTTCGTGGCGTGTTGTTAATGGCCGGTGTAGACGAAGAATAAACGTCCCTAGAACACGTGCGGCCTACTGTATTTGTTGATAATCTGTCCTAGCTATAGCACACAAGCAACGCATATTCCAGCACACACACACACACACACACACACACACACACACACACGTGCACACACGCACACACACACACACACATACACAGTGACACAGAGAGGGGAAAGTTTTATGTCTATTTTAATTTCTTTTCACAGCAATTCAAAATGTATTCGGAAAAATTGCAACTGATGTTGGGACAACCTTTCGGAAGACATATGTGTTATAGAAACGTACATGTAAATAACAACTCCCACGATGGTTCCTTCTGTGCTGTCAACCAAGAACACATCGCTGTAGTGTCGCAATATGACGCTGGGTCCACGTTTATAGTATTGCCGGTCAATAAGGTAATGTTGTACAGTAAATCAGGTCCACAATATTATAATTATTTGATTATTATTATCATTTTTTTTTGTAGACATGCAATCACGATCAAACGTATACTATCTGAAACTATGCACATTTGATTTGTCTACACAAGTATATTAGGCAACAATTAAGCTACAAGTCTAACTGGTTTTCAATATTGTCATAGTTGTTTTTATCTCCACGTAGGCCTACATTCCAATCCCGATATGTTGATATATTTCATGGTCAAACATATTTTATCTGAAAGTATGTACATTTTAGTTATCTACACAAGTATATTAGGCTAAACGCAGTGGAGATTCGTCAACCACACAGCGGTGAAAAGCTTTTTGGAAGTTACTGTTCAAGTACAAACATGACTTTATGTATGTCATTGTCAAGTGAATGTACTTTGCAGTTGTAGCTATAAGAACTAGTCCAAAACAACCATAACAATATGTGATAGTATGCCTTTTAATAAACCGTGAGATAAGATATATTTAAAACATAAAACTGTTAAAAAATAGTGGGACATGCGCAGAATGTAGCTTGTCGCCCAGTATATGTTTTTCTACAGATAAAATGTACATACTTCAGGTAAAATACGTTTAACCATGAGTGTATATATTTTTAATGAATAAAAATAAATATTAGAACGCAGCCGATTGTCAATAATTTTAAATGGGATCATTAAAAAGAATTATATCGTCTTATGTTTGGTATATGTGAGTTCCACGTTTCCTTGAGTTATTAGCGGTTACTGTATGTAATGCTTATAAATACCGAGATTGCATGCACAATTACAAATATTGTATTTTAGGGGGGTTCACTAGAAACCGATATTCCAAAAGTCAATGGGCACATGGGGCCGATCCTGGACCTGAAATGGAATCCATTTAGTACCTCCATCATCGCCTCTGGATCTGATGACACCACGGTGAGTATTGGACGTTGTCAGGCGACATCTGATTAGTATGTGCATGCACACGTCGCTGGGTACCGTTGTTCATTTAATAGATTGTGCAGTGTTAAACATTCAGAAAATACAAAGGTGGTCCTTCTCCATCTATAGGTCGAAATGTAATGGTGGTCAAATCTGTAATTTGCAGGGGGTCCGGTCCCATAGATACCTTAAGATTGCAGATTTTCAAATGATCCCCATAACCCCCCTCTAACTGGAACACGCCGTGTAGGCCTATAGTTGTGTCATAGCATGCTACGCTGGCAGTAAATTATTTACAGTTTTCCCTAAACAGGACAGTGAAAACACCATCATTAAAGCCTATAATATAAGGAAATAGCATTCCGGTGAAACCGGCCTTCTAGTTATTAGTAGACTACTAAGCCGAGCCGAGCCAGTCATCGGCCATTTTCTTGTGACGAAAGGTAAAGTAATGTTTCGGTATGACTGTTTTCAGGTGAAGATCTGGAAAATCCCAACGCGGGGTCTTGTGTATAACCTTACCGAGTGGCAAGCGGACCTAAGAGGATATGAGGACAGGGTAGCCTACATCGAGTGGCATCCGACAGCCGAACATGTCCTGCTGTCTGCGGGAGTAAATAAGGTAGTACGTCTGGCAGGACAGCCAAAAATGTCCTGCTGTCTGCGGGAGTAAATAAGGTAGTACGTCTGGCAGGACCTACATCGGGGACATCTCGTCGTCCATCTTCCAACATCTTCCAACATCGATATATATAGACAAGTCGCACCCTAGCAATAACTTATTAACCTGAGACTTTTGATAACATGTGATGATATTGTATAAGGTATAACACTAAGGATATACTAACCAGTCTATACAATACTGCCGCAGCGACGTTAAACTCCATATTCACTCACTCACTATACAATACTGCGTTTGCTCATTAACATACCTTCAAGAGTATTGCATATAACTAGTATTTCCTTTAGGTACGATTCATAATCGAACGTACATCGTTGAGTATCGGTACTCTATTACTCTATACTCTATTACACCGTAGGTATACTGTATTACTCTTCTAAGTTATGTAATCAGTTCATATAAAATAACATGGCATAGTTTATAGTCCTTGTCAAAGATGAAAAAGCAATTCTTCAAAACTTGCAAACATATAAATCAGGCCCCCAAGATTACAAAACATTTTGAGTATATCATTTCATACCCCAAATCAAATTTTATATGAAGATTTGTGAACAAAACTTCGGATTGACCAAGATCATGAAATAGTGCTTACAAAATGTTTCGTAATCTCGAGGCCTAAAACCAATGCCTAGTAAATAGCCACGTCTGTTGAAGTGTTCGTTGTGGAACGTGGAGACCCATGAGTTGGTGATGTACGTGGACTACCACCACACGACCGTGTCCGCCATCGCCTGGAGTATGGAGGGCTCCATGTTTGCCATGACCTCCAGAGACCGGAAGCTGAGAGTCACAGATCCTAGGACGTCACAGATGGCACTGGTAGCTACGTCTTCGCATCAGTCTGTAGTACTAGTACATCATGTGTTACGATAGTGTTGCGGTCTGAGGTGTACATGTGCAGGGTGAATGTCTTCACATCATTCTGTAGTAATAGCTAGTGTACATCATGTGTTACGATAGTATACTAGTATACGTATTACAGTCTGAGGTGTGCAGGGCGAAGTCGCATTTTTCGCATTAATATTCTGCTCGCATTAATTTCATGATTTACAGTATACAATTATTATAATAGTAGGCCTATTTTTTTATTTTTGAAAGTGTTGAAAGAACAAAAGGACGACAGATGTGAGTTGTATGATGACTATTTGACAGGTGACTGACATAGGGAATGGCAGTAGATCTCGGGTGCTGTTCACAGAAGATCACCGCCTTCTCACTGTAGGGTTCTTCTCCCAGTATGGTAGTCAGATGGCGCTATGGGATATGGTGAGTGTTTATTTAGAAAATGTAAAGACCATGCAACACGACACCTCGTTATTAGAACACCCTTCAACGTCAAGCATTGTAATAAGCTATATATTGTACAGTAATCTCCCAAATGTAAAGATTACTGTTTTCTTTTCTTTATATATTTTTTGTTAAATGACAATGTTTTATTGTTTTTTAATTTTCGTTTTCTTTTTAATTGTGGTTTACAGCCTATTACAAGATTAGTTCACTCTTATCACGGCTTGTAAGTTAAGGGCAGGGGGAAGCCCACAACATCCGTAGTGCTGAGTGTTGCAGTAAACCTGGGAGCATGTCCTGATAGACCAAAGACGGACATGTAAAGAGCGTTCATTGACGGTGTTGTTCTTGTTCCCTCATCTTCAGACCTGCGTCTCACACAAGGCTCGTACCGGAAGTCCGGGTCTACATCGAGGATTACGTAACTTCCTGTTGTAGTGGAAGCATGGCGCACGTCCGGAATACGGTGCGACCCTTTTGTGAAGCGCATGCCTTACGTCACTTCCTGTTATAGTGGAAGCATGGCGCACCTACTCGGACTACAGTGCGACCCTTTTGTGAAACGCAGGTCTGACGTCACTTCCTGTTATAGTGGAAGCATGGCGCACCCACTCGGAATACAGTGCGACCCTTTTGTGAAACGCAGGCCTTACGTCACTTCCTGTTATAGTGGAATCATGGCGCACCCACTGATTTATACCCGCACTACAGTGCGACCCTTTCGTGAAACGCATGCCTAACGTCACTTCCGGTTATAGTGGAAGCATGGCCCACCCACTCGGACTACAGTGCGACCCTTTTATGAAAGCAGTCATGAACCTTTATATTAGACTTACTGAAGTAGAAGACAATTTGGATATCTCTATTCGTTCGCATTGCTTATTTATATGTATTTTTGCATTTCAGCGGAATATGAAACAACCTCAGGCTGTGCTGTCTTTAAACTGCGATGATGTCCAAATCAACGCATTCTATGATTACGACTTGAAAATCGTGTTTTTAGCAAGCAAGGTTGAGCTTATTATACATTAAGTTATTCTATTATATCTATTGAAATATGTCTATGATTGTAGCGGGAAGAGTTATTATGCATTTCTTTTTACCAGTTAGAATAATTAACATACCATAAAACTGCAACCCATTTAGTCAAGTTTCTTTTTTGGCTCAGTATCTTTATCATCAGTATTCAATACTAAAGATGAACTCAATATATTTTACATTCATTGAACTTTATTTTGGCTATCTCCGACAAGATTAGAATCGTGGAACATGACACCTACCACTACTATTGTGCTGTGTAGTGCCTACTTAGTCTAGTGCCTGCATTAAAAGGAAAATGTATTATTACATCTCACAATTGCAAACTTCCGTACCTAAGTATAATGACAAACATTGTGAAATTAGATTTATATTTCACAGGGCGGTTGTGACATTCCATGTTACCAAGTGTCAAAGGATTCGGAATGTTTGCGTTATTTGGCCGCATATCAATCTTCAGTCCCGCAAAAAGTCATTGGTGAGTATTTGTAGCTATAGGCGCCTGCTAATAGCTATTGCGGATTTCTATGAAGTAATTTTAGATCTAGTTGACTCCACAGATGTCCTAATATAGGACCAAATCTGAATGACCTACGTTGAACAGTCTTTGATGAACTGTACCAAACAGGGCTTTGTAACATTACCTGCAGGTCGAATGCCAAAATTGGGTTGCGATGTCAATAAAAGTGAAATTGCCAGATTCTACAAAATCTACGAAACACAGGACTACCTTGAACCAATATCTATGATAGTGCCACAGAAGGTAAGCCTATTCAAGATACTAAATTAGTTATGCATTGCATAATATACGTAACATTGTAAATAACATCTGAACCTGTATTCTCTGATCCACTGGGACTTGCTTCGTTCCGTGAAGCCAATATCAGCTGTCGGTGGAGGCTGGGGAATATGCCGCCTTTTCTTGACTGATTCTTTATTATTGGATTCATGTCACATGTGGATTGCCCGTAGTACCCGTACCCGTCCTTCGTGAATATTTCAGTCTGGATCGTTCGACAGGGACTTATTTCCGCCAACAGCAACTGGCATTCCATCGCTGTCCGCGGACCAATGGTTCAGAGGTCAAGATGGATGGCCAATGCGTGTGCCTCTAGAGGTAGACATGTCTCAGTACAATTTAACCATGGTTCATTTCACCTTCATGTTATGTATAACTGCTATGATTTGTCAGTGCATTTTTCAATCTAATTTAATAAGAACAAATTTCACATCGAACAGCACAGACATATATATCTGCAACTAGATCTAGGCTAAGTAGCGATAAATAATAACTAATTCACAAATTGAGTGAAGACTTTCTTACTGTAATAATAATGACATTTGATACGTTTGATATGTTTGCTGTAGTTATCCTGCATATTTTAGACAGTTTATGACCACAAAGCTGAGAACATGGTGAAGACTACGTCCATGCCTGATGCAGTTTCTATATCTTCATACCTTCATGCAGGCGTTTCCAGTCGACCCCCGCCAGGTATTGCTGCTGTAGTTATCCTGTATGTTTGCTGTAGTTGCTGTAGTTATCCTGTATGTTTGCTGTAGTCATCCTGTATGTTTGCTGTAGTTATCCTGTATATTTGCTGTAATTATACTGTATGTTTGCTGCAGTTATCCTGTATATTTGCTGTAGTTATCCTGTATGTTTGCTGTAGTTATCCTGTATGTTTGCTGTATGTAGTTATCCTGTATGTTTGATGTAGTTATCCTGTATATTTGCTGTAGTTATCCTGTATGTTTGCTGTAGTTATCCTGTATGTTTGATGTAGTTATACTATATGTTTGCTGTATGTAGTTATCATGTATGTTTGCTGTAGTTATCCTGTATGTTTGCTGCTTGTAGCTATCCTGTATTTTTGCGGTAGCTTTTCTGCATGTTTTGAGTATTTAATGAATCTAATATTAATTCCACCTACTTAGCATTATTAATCGGTCTTGTAAATGTAACAATTTTCAAAACGATCCGCAATTTCAGGGAGATTGGCAAAATCGGGATTTGATGAAGAATATGAAAACGTAGAATTCTACCAAATTCAATCTTCCAAGAAATACCTAGAACCAGTATCCGTGGTTATGCCCTGGAAGGTAGTAGCTAATTGCAGACATCGCCTCCGTTTTAGATTAATTAATATGTTGTCGCATTCAAATTCATATTTAATTCTTGCGACATTAACCCTCTCCCTGCTGAAGGTAACCGTTGATGCCCTAATGAGCAGTGTTTTTGCCTAATCCAGCAGGGAGAGGGTTAATATAGGATGACATAGTCCTGTTTGATAATCATCTCCTCGTGGGTATGTTTATGTATGTCTCGTCAATTGTCTTGTTTAATTTGTTCTGTGTGATCATACATATTGTTTAAATACATTAATCCTCTGTCTTGACTGAATGTCTTTCCCCATGTGTCCTCACACAACAAGAGAATCATATGTACAGTATATAATTAATACATGTACGCTCGTTGGAGGAGCAACAGCCTGGCAAAACGTCCTCTAGTTTTCAAGAAGGTGCACCCAGCGTTACAAACATGTTGTCATAATATATGAAAATGTTCACCGGAGTCTGTAGATTATGAAAACCAATGATGACATTGCGGAACTTTAGAGCGGGATAAGATATTGACATGAACCTTTCAGCATCACCAATCCGTCCAGGAAGACAACTTCTCTGCAAGGGTAGCGCCGGACCAGCCACAGTCCAATGTCCAGGAGATCAAAGGAGAACGACAACCGTCAATACGTGTATGTACTAACGTAACATGTATGTACTAATATAACATGTATGTACCGATATAACATGTATCTACTAATATAACATTTATCTCTATTTACAATAGAATCTTTGCCCGTTCGTGTGCCTCTATATGTTCTTTTAGATTTGGAATGTTTGGCAAAGTTTATATCTGACGTCACAACAACGTCTAATTTCTACATTGGTCTCATTTTCGACATTTGTCTATCTAATTTTCTAATTAATTTTGTCTTCTCTTCATTTTGTAAGTTGAATGAAACATAGAACTTGACATACATAGCGGGTACTCCCTGTATTTCCACGAAGACTGTCGTCATAATGTATTGTATATGTATTGTATATGTATTGTATACTTAGATATCCACAGATCACCATCCATTTCAGATAACGTTTCAGGAGAAAACTGACAAGAGATTGGCGAGAAAGACATGTACACCTGCCAATGAGCAGTCTGAGAACGCCGGCTATTCGTCCGGATCTGATGACATTTCTATAACCTCTACAGACCCATCAGTTCCCAGACAGTCTCAGACAGGTACAGCTGCAGTTGTTAGTCAGTCTCAGACAGGTACATCTGCAGTTGTTAGTCAGTCTCAGATAGCTACAGCTGCAGTTGTTAGTCAGTCTCAGATAGCTACAGCTGCAGATTTATTTAATGGGACACCTCTCAATCAATCAAATCGCTAGAATCATCTCATAGTTTGGGTATCCTTTATGGAAATTACATACGTTTACATTGACTTCCATATGGTACTGTTAGCAGTATGAGTTGTGTTGTATACCGTCTACATGTTCTCATGTAGCATCTTCAAAAAGTACGGTTTGTATCTTTCAGGCCGATTGCCAAATTCTATCGAGAAAGCGACAAATGCAATATTCTATAAAAACAAAGATGCCAAGAAAGACAATGTACCCGTATCCATGGTACAGCCGTTGAGGGTAAGACGAATCAGGTACATATAGTACCCGGTACCCGAGATCCCGCTACCCTTTCTTGCTGATCATAAGAGACGGTGTATATGATGGTCTGACCACGCCCATATTCTGATGGTCAGCAGGCAGTCTAGAGCAATCTCGAGCCTGATCTTTACATCATGTAAATTAAAATATTTTTTTGCAATTGTATTCTAAAAGTGAAATAAATTATATCTAATCTATGGACATTTCAGCATTACGATTCCATGGATGAAGACATGTCACCACCAGCACCAGAGGTCATTCCGTCATACTCTAACGAAGACCACACCAGAGGAGAAAGCCAACAGTCGGTGCATGTCGCTGTACAGGTGTCTGACAATCTCATTCCAATTAATTCGTAGTTCGTTTCCGCTACTACTTTCAGTTTAATTTTACATTTGTCTTTGTATATTTCACCAACGGGAGTGCTTCCCCTTTGCTGCAGTGAGCCAGTACCGTAGGTTCGTCTAGCTAAACATTGATCTAAGTTGATCTAAAAATATCAGGGCACAATGATATAATTCTGTCTAATAGTTCATTAAAGATACATTCCTTAATACAAATATGTTGTTACATTTTAATTACTTAGATTTAGAGTTAATTAATTAAAAACATTCTAAATGAAAACGAAATGTTCTCACATAACTTAATCATGCACATGTAATGTATTTCAGACACATTTTGAAGAAGGAGAATCTATCAATAAAGCGAAAGGTGTGACCGGAAACACTGGGCACTTGCCCAGATCTGGTGAAATCTATATAGAAATAGCCTCTTCAGCTCCACCAGTCCCCAGACAGTCTCAGACAGGTACAGAAGCTGCAGATGTTAAACTAATTAACACTAGTGTTAACAGTCCCAAAGATGAAATTAAAGTCTTTCGGCCAACGTGCTTTTAGCTACGCAGCAGCTACCCTGTGGAATTCT